>CABFPE010000014.1:824962-835122 GCA_900660155.1 Hofstenia miamia
TAAATAAATAAATATATATATATATATGCCTCGTTATGTATTTCAATCAAATAAGCTTAAAAAATTTAATTTATGTGCAGATTTATAAACAAACTGATCAGTTAATTTTATTTATAGGAGACAATTTCCTGTGAACTTTAATCAAAAGAATTGCTTCTTAACGATCTAACGATTTTGATTCTTAACTATCCAGTATGACCACAAATGTACAAAACATTTTCTCTACACTTTCTAGCTATTCTCACCAAGCCTATTGAAAAATTGGAAATCTTGGCATGTTGTATTGGTAATGGTGACCATTTGTACTAAGAATTATTCATTCCGTCACTGGAAGTATTTAAAAAAAATAAGAATTTTTCCATTTTGGTTTTCTTAAACGTCTTTGACTTTTCGATTTGCTAGATCACTGTTTGTTGTGTTTATAATGAAAAATTATACAGACTGAAATTGTAAACAGTTCCCCCTGCAGCAGCTCATATCCGCTGCTGGATCAGTGTTTGTCACCATTCTTTCAGCAAATTTAGAATAGCTTAAGATCTTCAACTAACGCATTGCCCTTCTAGTTAAAGTTGCTGCTTTATACATGTATACATTGATTATAAGGAAGGTGTTCTTCAAAATTTTCTTGTTTTAGTTATGTAGGCTGCTCAATTGGTGACAAGAAGGCGGAAGGTGGGAATAGCTTTTTAAGATTGCTGTGTCTTGGTAACAACTCTCAAGATAGTCAAGAACTTGATATCTTACACTAGAAGCGAAATAGAGCCTAATCAGCTCTCTGTTTAGAGGCAGTCATTCAAGTGAATTGAAAACATTTCTAACATTAAAAAAGTATTTGAAAGTTTATTAAAATGTTTCTTTGAAAATCACACTTTATTTGACAACACATTATTTTTTGATTGATGAATTTTAACTTGAATTTTAACCGAATTACAAAGGGGAGGGGTCCTTGAACCATCCCTATTTTCTTCCGATTTAATAGGCTCAACAATATAATGTTGGGTATGCAACTTCACCATGATGTGAAATTTTCATGTTTGGTACAATGTCGATATTATTTTGATAACCTCAGCAAGAAATAGCGATAATTCGTTTAATGTTATGATCCACCCAGGGATGCTTCAACGAATTTATTGTACAGAAATAGGCCGAATTTATGTACTTGAAACCATCAAAATTTTAGTCAACTTTAATAATTTCACAGTCATGTCTAGTAGCAAGATTTTAACATTTCTGTCAGGTAGCTGCGACAAAATGTTCATATTTTCTAAAGTACATAACACATAAATATTAAAAGTCTGACAAATTCAAACAAAAATTACTTTTTTTTGCCAAAGCAGCTTCAACATTTTCGGTCACGCCCAGCTGATACTTTTGACACTACGACAGCAAAAAATAATCAACGGCCTGCTGCGGCCAGCCAAAAAGCTTCAGCCGCAAAACACTGATGGAGAAACTTGCATTAAACTTTTTCCCAGTTAATAAGCAAAGTTTTATATCAATAATTGGGGTTTTACTATAGCATAAATACCATTGTTTTGGCTTGAATTAGATAGTTTAGGATCTTGTGCATATTATAAAAACAATGAAAATCAAAACTTGAAATTATACTTGTGTTTATATCATACTACCTCATTTTCCTAAAAAAGCTGTTTACTTATTAACTGGGACAGAGTTTAATAAATAATATTGGAAACAACTATAGAGCTATGTACTTAAGTACAAGTATTTAAAAGTTTTTCATTACGAAAATTTCAGAGAGCTTAAGTTAAGAATCAAAGATAACCTTAATACGAGCAATGAAATAAAACCAATTTTTTAACAGAAAATATTATTTTACAAGCCGGTAATTTTAGTGTTAATTCTTCTATATTTACACCTTTTTGAAGTTTTCAAATACTTAGAATATTGATTTAAATAATATCCAAAGAAAGTGACGAGACGATTTTTCCAAATCGGTGCATTTTTCTTCATTCATCAATATTTGTCGAATTTATCAAAGCTTCGCCCGAATTCAAAAAATCGTTTGTTTAATAGAATTGAAAAAGCACAGCTTAATGACGTCTGTTTTTGACCTTGTGCATTTATTCATTTCTGTAAAACGAATACTTTGTTATTGAGATCAAGTACCTATATAATATACTTGCTCTTTAGACATCGTTCTGATTCGCTGTTCTATTATTGCCTCCATAATGCAGCACCAGTAGTATAAATTACTAACCAAATAAATGATACTAATAATCATTTCATTAAAACAGGATCCATTCTAATGAGAATGATAATCAAAATATTTAAATTGACTACAATGGTTGAAATCAATTAGTTATAAGCAAAAAATCCACATCCTGAATCCTTGCAACAAGGGTTATAAAAGAAAGCTATTTTTTATACAAAATATAAATATTTTTGAAATTATGTGTCATGGATATTATCTTCTAGTGGAGTTTTGTGACATAGCAGAGGTAGACAGTTTTTCAAGTAATGCTACTGCAGAATTCCAGACATGATTTTAGTTTGCCATAAGTAACCTCTTCATATGGTAAGAAATGTGAAAACAAACTAGATTGTTACTGTGAAAATGTATTTATTAATAACGTGTAGGGAAGCCTTGACTTGCAATAACCATTCTTAAGCGACCTGGAAAACTACTGCATAGTCTGTGGCATTCTTCGGGTGTAATACAACCATACCATGCATTAATAATGGCCGATAACAGTTCAATACGTGTTTTGGGAGCTTTCTTTTGAATAATCCATCCAATAGAGTCCCGATGTGTTGCGATTGGACTGCAATCAGGTGCCTGGCCAGGCCAGTCACTAATCCATCGATTAGGATATTTGGTATTCAAGTAGGCCTTCACCGCTCTTGCACGATGGCAAGGGGTGTTGTCGTCCATGAAAATGCAATTCCCATCATGAAGGTAACGGTTTGACCAAAACAATTCTCGGTTTAGCACTTGGAGATGATAAGCTTGATTCATCCTTTCTCCATTTTCAATAACTCGAAAAATGCCAAGGCCGCTGGAGGACATGCATCCCCAGATTGCAACACTGGGCGGATGCTTAATTGTTGGAAAGATGCATTTGCTTGAAAACCTGGAGTGATCCATGATTCCTGCAAATATCGAAGGGAGATTCGTCGGAAAAACTTACATCTTCCCAATATTCAGGGGGTTTCTCCAAATAGTTCCTATCGAAATTGACTCGGCGTTGACAATGGAATGGCATTAATGAATGGCTTTCTAACTGGCCGCCGAGATTGCAAATTCCTTTCCGCGAGACAACGCATGACAGTCCGTCTACTAATGGTAGAACCAAGCCGACATAAACGCAGTTTCGTACCAGACGTTCTGGCCCCTTAGTAGGACTTCCTGGATCTCCAGGTCGTTGGAGCCAGCGTTGTTTAATATCACTAACTGTGGATTTTGGAATACTTGTTTGCTGAGCAACATCTCGAATCGTAAAGCCTACATTGAGTAGAGTTAGAATTTTCGATCTTTTTCGAGAGCTTAGCTCTTTGCATTTTGACATTCTACACACAAGAAACAAATGTCAGCAGGCGAAAATGATATGACCTCGGAAAACACTTTTGTATGAGTCTACAGGTAGGGAAGACTTGTTTTAATTACCAAGCAATTTAATTGGCTCTTAGAATAGTGAAGAGAAAGACAAAAATTGCTTATTCCATATAGCTATGTATATTGATTTAACCGACTACTTTTTATGCCTTCACGTTTTGTATTGTGATGTACTATTAGAAGCATTAATTTCAACAATAAACGCAATAAGAAATAAAAAATCTTGTATTTTTGTGCTTGTCTAGATATTTATGTTACAGACCGTATATATATATATATATATATATATGTATAATTTTTTGGTTGTACGTGTTGTGTATTTCAATTTCATAAGCATAAGCAGGAACAATAATACAATTATTTTTTTAATCAAAATGTTCTTACAAATCACGACTACATAATTTAATGTATTTGAACAATACTGTTGCATTAATTAAAGCCTAACATAATAAATTGATGATTTTAGCCTATCACATATTCGCCATTCACATACTTGTCTTGATTGTGATGATGATGAAGTTTTTGACCTCCAAATTGAATCTCGACCTCAAAGTCATAACTGTTCGAAGTCGAAGTTCTCCCAGAAACCATACCGAGCAGGAATTCGAAGTAGACATGGAATTCTCAAGAAGTTAGGAGTGTTTAAAAAATAGTTAAATACATTTTTTTAAAATTAATTTGCTACTATTACTACTAGGCTTTACTAAACTGTAGATAAAGAATAACAAAGATATAACAAACATAATTTATATTTACGAAAGTTAAATGATTCTTTGCAGTCATTGCATGAATATAAAAGAAACCGTTTTATATGTATTACTTTCACATTAATTTTCCAAGAAATCATATAGAATATCATATACTCTCGTTTTACTAGTTCTTGGATTTTCAAAGAACTGAAAGATTTCAGAAATAGATAGTTAGCAATAATACTAATTCTATAAATGTGCCAATGATCAGTAGAATTTTTCTTCTTTTTCTTTATAAAAATAGAAAATTGTTGGATTTTGACTGCTTTAAAATTCAAATGAAACATAGTCTAAAAGATTAGATTAGGCCGTTTTTAAAAAACTACATGGAGTGCGGGCTGAGTTACACCAATTTTGAGAAATTACGGACCCGTGAGCCTGGGTTTGGAAAACGATAACCGCCTGCTTCTACTCTTGCGTGTTGGAAAAATAATTGCTACAAATTTATTAGTAAAAAATGAGTGTAATTTTAAAATTAAAAATTAATTTTTTTACTCTACGAAAACCACAACCATTCTGCCAATAGCAAAAGTAATTATAATATTCAGAATTTTCGAGGACTTCTCTAATATGCACATGCCTTGGTTGAGATACAAAAGTAAATTTTGTCAGATTTACCCTTCAACCGACCTTGCTCTAATCTACCCATAAGAAGCGCATAAAAATGCTGTAAGATTCTAACTTTAATATTAAGAAATAGTTTGATTGAGTACTCATTGTAAAAAAGACAATATTATTTGTTTCATTTTCTTTGGTCTCTGATAATACTGAGAACATGAAGCAGATCTTGAATGCTACAAAAGAAAAGAACGTAATCATATTCTTCAAATTATTTTTAAAAACCTCCGGCATATTTTTGTCTGTAAATGTCTATGCACCACTACAATAGCCATAGGGATGTATGAAAAATTACATCTACCCTCATTGACCAAGCATTTCCTCCAGTGTACACTGTACAACTCAATACGAAATTTTATAATTACCTACCAATAAATCTGTTTTTAATCCTTACTTGAATATTTTAAGTGTATCTAGCTATTGAACACAATTTTGAAGGATCTAAGCATTGGAACTCGTACCGACCGAAGTCAATACATTGTTGCAGTGCAGGACTTCCAGCTAGCTTTGTCTCATTAATCCGTTCTATCTGAAATGCATGTATGTATTTTGTAACACTAATATATTTTTGTAAAAAGCAAGAAATTCTATTTCTCTTTCAATATTATGTCCAAACTTCGAAATATAGTTTTTCATAAAAAGTTAATAAATATCATCAAGTTTTATTAAAATCGTTCAAAACTGTTGAAGAATTAAAAGTGCTGGGTTGCAAAATTACCCGAAGCTCTCTTTACCTATTAAAGAACATTAAACTGTTGCTTGAAACATATATTAATTTATGCATGTTTAATAAACAGGAATATTTTATGCAGTAAAAAGGCGATAACATTTAAATTTATTAATGTTTTACTTGTTAACTTTTTTGCTGATTCTGATCATAGTTGATGTTAGAGGGCAGCTGACTACTATTGGCGACATCTATAGAACTGAATTACACTGTATAATATTCCATATAGAAACCTTTAAGTCCTATAGCCTTGTAAAAACCGTATATGATGCAAGCAGTATTGTGAAACTATCTATCTGCAAAAATTTTCATCATGGCTTACAGGCAATCTGATTTATTAAGACATAACCTAATCAAACACATTAAGTGCGGCTTGGTTTTTATGACAAGGTCTAGGTTTACATCTCTACTTATAGTACATGTATCATAAGCATACTTTAGAATTTCAACATCCTTAATGTTATTAAACATACACTAACATTGCTGTCTGTATATTTTGCGAAAAGGCCAATAAATATACTACTAGAAAAAAAGCACCATTGTCAAAATGTTTTGAACCTCGAGCTGACTTTGCTCTTCGAGAAGCTACACTGATGAAACAGGACTTTCATTTGATGAAATTAGTTCAAAATCACGAACTTGTTGTTTCAGAAGCTCAGTATTATAAGTCATGCTACAAATCTTACACCAGAAAGAAAACAGACAATGCAGAAGAATCAGAATATGATGATTATAAATATCAAACTCTTAGATATATATATTAAATTATATGAATGATCATGTGATTGGGAAATCAGAAATTGTGAGATTGGCAGAATTGAATCACCCGTTTGTTGAAAGAATGAAAGAATTTCATATTGAAGATGCTTCAAAATTGTTGAAACAATGGTTACGTCGGAAGCTTGAATTGGATTATCAAAACCATGTTGAATTCTTTACTGATGGCAAAGGAAAACTTCTTTTAAAGTCTATGAAATTTACATCCTTTCAAATGGCAACAAAGATATACCAACTGCAATCTGAAATTAAAAGACTTTCCAATTCCAATAACGAAGTTCAACAGACTATTAGAAATTCAGCAATGTATTTGAGGACTGAATTCAAATCTCAGCAAAACCAAAATTCTGGCCACCAAAACCATCAGATCTGACAAACGAGAATGTCAAAATGCCAAATCTATTACACATGTTCCTAAAATGCTTACTATCAGGTAAAACAAATGATAACAAAATTCCATCAACAAGAATTCAAAGACACATCAATTCATTCGGACAAGACCAAGACATCTTTTTTAGCTTGAGAGCTGGTGAATATATGACCCCAAAACATGTTCTATTACCAATTGGTGTAAAATCATTCACAGGAAATGTTGAAATAATTAAAGTCCTTAACAGATTAGGTCATTGTATTTCTTATTCCAAACTACTAGAAATTAACACAGCATTTGCGGAACAAAGATTGACAACAGTTCATCAGTATGGCTTTGCCTCATCACTTGCAAACATATGTTCCAACAACACTGGTATTTGACAATATAGATCGATTAGAGGAAACCTTAAGTGGTGCTGGAATAACACAGTGAGTTAATGCAATTGCTGTTCAGAAAGTAATAATTGAACCTCAGCAGGAAGCAACAAGAGTAGTTATTCAAAAGACGAAACGCCCGTAGTATTGAATTCTTGCCAATTCATCTGCCTTCCTATAACGCTGGGGAGAAAGCACACCCTCCAGTCTCACAACCTATCAACATTGACCTTCAGAATTCTCTCGGGTATGCAAGAAAGAAGGACTTTCCCTGGGCAATTACTTGTCATGAGGACAGTTAAAACCAAACATCTAGCTGGACAGGTTTCAACATTCAAGTGACAGACAACATTGATGTAATTCAGGACAGAGTTGGATACCTACCCCCATTGATGGACCAGCAACTGCTCTGGCAACACTATATGAAGTCTTGTGTCAAGCTATGAAGATAAAAGATTCACTTTAACTCAAGTCTATTGTTGTAGTCTTCGATCAAGCTATGTTTGCCAAGGCAACATATATAGTATCGAAGCATGCAGAAAGGTTTAAATCTCTTGCCCTTCGTCTTGGTGTTTTCCATACAATATGTACTCTTCTAGCAATTATTGGGAAGCATTTTGGTGCGGCAGGTTTTCGAGATATATGTGTAGAATCAAAGATCATTGCACAAGGATCTGTCAATGCAGCAATGGATGGACGACACTACAGTTGAGCTGTTCATTTACATAAGCTGTTCTATGAAGCTTGCATGAGAGAACTCTTGGTCAGCTTTGTCACTTGGATTGAAAAAAATTCAACGACAGTCAAATTGACAGAATTTAAACCTCCTTTGAAAAATCTGCAAGAGGATGTAAGTTCAAAATCATTCAAGAAAGTACTCGACCATCCTCGACTTAATGAATGATTAGGTCTATTTGAAAGATTCAAGAATAATCTTAGGGAAAGTAATGCTACCCTGTCAGCATTCTAGATGACCTACATGGACATTGTGCAGATCCTATTAAACTTGATATGGGCATCGAGGGAAGGTAACTAGAATTTGCATCTTGCTGCTGTTTGATCTATGATACCTTGGTGCTTTGCATATGATTGAACAAACTATGCTAGATACTTGTCATGGTATTTGAACAACATGCTTATTCTACCAAATAAGCCATGAACAACTTGCAGAAGGTGGATTTTCAGTTCAACTTGGATCATTCAATACATTTGGGAGGATTCCTATTGATCAGAAAATTGCATAAACCATCAATAAAGATACTCAGACATCTGGAGGGACGAGAGGATTCAGCACAAGGCCAGCAGCTGTTTCAAAATACTACATTACTGCTGATTATAGAAGTAAATGCAACAGACAACTGAGGGAGATGGTTGATGTCCAAAATAATTGTTTGTCATGATAAAAGAATATGATATAATAAGAAATGGAGTTTAAGGTCGATTCAATGTATGTCACTGTCTTGAATACTATATCAGTAAATCATTAAAATGTGTAATTATACATTTCACAGAAAATTAAAATGACCATAAGGAATAGTGCTAAACTGTTCAGATAAAAATCGGAGTCTAACTAAGCAAGTACAAGATAAAATATGTCTCTGATGAAGTCAATTGATATTTTTTAAAAAATTCGGAAAATGGGGGTACCCCAATTTAAAGTGAAACTGTGAGTTTATGCCACACTTATCATATGTCTATCATATATGAAATGAAAGAGCAGATAATATACTTTTATTAAATCATCATTTCAGCTGGTCGCCAGAAATGTTCAAATACACCTGATTTTGAGGGTCTAGCCCATGGAGTAATAACTTGAATATGAGTTACCAATTTAATCTCTTTGTACACAGTGATATAAAACCTGATAATTAAATTTCTGCAAAAGCCATAGCTGAATAGTTTATGTTGAAGTATTTCCAAATTCCATCTGTTAAAAGCTTTACTTAAGTCAAGAATGTCAACTCTACTTGTTATATTTTCAATTATATAGTATCTTGTTGTTTAATTTACTATTGGCTCTAACCTACTGTAACCTTCTCTAAATCCATACTTGTTGAAAGAAATAATGTTATTTTGTTTTAAATAAGCGTTGATTTGGTTGCATAATTATCTTTCTAATATTTTAAAGAAGGGATTAGCGATTGCGATGATTTAATAATTTATTCCGATTTTTCGATCACCTTTTTTGAATACTAGTGATATATCTGACTGGGTATTGCGATTTGTGACGCATGTATGACATAGCTAATTGCTATATGCAAATAGAAAGTGAATTTTTTAATTATAAATTGTGGAACATTGCTGCTCCCATAAAATGTGTTGGAGTCAATTTTAGATAAAACATTCTTAATTCATCTATAATAATATAACGAAACTTAAAAGTGATGAAGAATTATCAATTGTTTTTCATACTGTACCATATTTCCCTCACAATTTCTCAATTCCTTGAATAAATTATTTAGGTGATTTTAAATATCATTTGGATTATTACTCAAATTTTCATGAATGTCTAATTCTATGATGTCACAAGATACCCCTTTTTTATTTAAATATTAATTTATGACTATCCATTTATTATTTGCCTGCTTTAGCTTTTCAAAAAACCGATTTCTAGATATACTACTTTGTTCTACTTTGTATTTTGTCATTGCTACTATAATTTCGCCGTAATCTTTGTCTGTGATACTTCTATGTTTAGAAGAACTAAAGCCTTTTTTTTCCGCTTCATATAACTTTCGATTTTTATGATATTTATCTTAGTTTGTTTTAAAAGGCATGCCTTTGTTTGCTTAAATAAAGAGCTTATTATGCGCATGCTGTGAACATATCTCTCTTTATATACTTTTTCTTAAAAGGAGTAGTATTTTCTAACCAGGAGTATATTTTTCGTATTGTGTCATTAAGGAATTTACAGGGATTTCCAAAGTGTATAAATAAATAAATATATATATATATATATATATATATT
>CABFPE010000014.1:840026-857852 GCA_900660155.1 Hofstenia miamia
AATGGGAAACTGAGTTTAAAATATCGCTGACACATATTGTAAATAGTAAGGGCCCCAGCACAGATCCTATCACTTAGGAAGCTTTCAATTAAGTTTAAGACGTCTGTCGCATGTCATACTGCGTTATCAGGTTTACCATGAGAACCTGTTTGTACATTTATATAATAGATATGATTGTAATTAAATTTTACAATAGACTTGAATCTATTTTTTTATCACTAACATCTATCTTGAACTAACATGGTGACAGAGTTCGAATTTCTTAAACCAAATCCTTTAATTATTGACGCATCTAGTATGGCGGTTGAGTGGATACATTGGAATCGCGATTTTCAACTCTTTCTCCAAGAGACAGAACTGGATACGAAATCTCACTCAGTAAAGGTTGGTCTAATTTTACGAACAATTGGTCTCCTTTGTAACGACATTATTGACAGTTTTTTATGGGCTCCTGGTGAAGACAAAACCAACTTCAATGTAGTAATTAAAATGTTTGAGAAATATTTCATCCAAACAAAGAACGGCAACTTTTGAGAGATTCAAATTCTTTTCACTAAAAAGGGACAAGAAAGCATCGACGCATTCGTCAATAAGCTCCGTAGATGAAATTGTCGGGGCTATGCATAAGCTGTCTCACTACAGACTTTCAACACCTCCTGAAGAAAACGATTGAAAAGAATCACGATTTCCAATTCCACGACAATGCATTCCAGAAGGTTGGCCAGAAAGAACTTTTAAGCAATTCTCATTGATAAAAACTTTTTGGAAATTAAGGGAAGAAATCCACCAAGTAGACGGTGTCCTCATGAGAAATCATCGCACTATAATTTCTCCAGAGCTAACAGATATAATAAAAAAACTACATGAAGCACACAGTGGATATGATAAAACGATTTCGATAGCAACATTATTGTATTTTTGGCCTGGAATGTCCTATGATATAAAACATCACATAGAAACATGTCTACGATGCAATGAAGACGCTTCCATCTCGAGAAAGCAGCCGATGATAGCGCATAGAAGACCAAGCATTCCCTGGAATAATATAGCATTTGATTTATTTAGTTTCAAACAAGCTGATTACATAGTGGCAGTTGATTACTGCTCTAGATTCATTGTTCCTCAGAAGTTACAATAACATCTGCCAGGTCAATTATTAATCACCTAAAGTCCATCTTTTGAGCGCTAGGAATACCAATGATAATGATTGCAGACAATAATCCAGCGGGTCCAGAATAATGGCAGAGTTTTGCCAAGACTATGGGATAAAACTAAAGACCTCTAATCCACAGTATCCTAGATCCAATGGAATGACTGAAAAAGCGTTGCACTTTGTAAAAAAAATCTTAAAGCTATGCACAGATCCGTACTATGGACTACTTTTACACAATAAACTCCCAATCTCCGGAACTGAAATTACGCCCTCACACTTACTCCATAGTCGCCACCTACTAATGAAAATACCAATCTCCATAAAGAAACTAAACCCAAAAATAATTAACAGCTAGCGAGTTGTTCACATTAATAAAGAGCTGCAGAGGCAACAAAAGCAATGGTACGACATGGGAGCACGTCTTCTGCCCACTGCATATTGGTGAGAAGGTGATTGTTTTGAGCGGTAGAAAAACAAAAGAATTGTATCAGGAGTGGCAGAAACACCACGATCGTTCTACGTAAAATTGCCATCTGGAATTGCTATTAGAAGAAGACTACAGAGACCAAGACTTTCACAGTAAAAATATTGCGATGATTTTGAAGAAGTAAGAATGAGGAACGACATGAAGACAAAACTATCACTGCTGCACCAACAAGAGAAAACATTACTAAAAGACCTGCACGCGAAAGCAAACAAACGCAATATTTTGCACCTTATGTTTCACAATAATTTAGGAAAAAAAGTTGTTGTTGGTCATTGATTGTTTACCTTGAAATCACACGGTCGCATGTCATGCTGCCTTCTCAGGTTTACCATGAGAATGAGAATCTATTTGTACATTTATATATAAATATGTTTGTAATGAAATTGTACAATAGACTTGAATCTACTTTTTAATCGCTAGTATCTATTTTGAACTAACAAAACCTACTGACAAACGCTTTGGAGATATCAAGAAATGGTATTGAAACATATTCTTCAGAATTTAATGTCTTACGCCAGATTTCAACTGAGAACATTAGGGCATCAATTGTCGACACTTTTTTCTAAAGCCAAATTGTGTTTTACTAAAAAGTGCGTTATCTAAAAAATTTGAATTTATTTGCTTGACCAAACTTTTCAAAAATTTTAGAAAAGATATGCGTCACTGAAATTGGACGATAATTTTTAGCATCAGTTTTTTCATTTCCTTTATGGATTGGTGTAACTATCGCATATTTCCAAATTCTGGGGAAGCAACTATTATTTTTATTATTATTTGCTTTATTTGCAATTATAAACTACAAAGATATGTATGAACAGAGATATATGAACAGAGTGGTTTTAATTAAATTATTTTTGCATACTTTAAGTCACATAAAAATTTGCGGAATATTCCTTCCTAGTTTTGTCATATTGAAATAAGTATTGTTGCATATTGTGTTTAGAAACAATAGAAGTGCTTAGCTCATTTGGAAGAGAATTGACTATATCTGCAGCTTTTAAAGATTTTTTAATAAGCAAATATATCCCTGTAAGATTTTCAACAAATGTAAGTGACTTCAAACAAATTAATTAGAAAGTTTTTTGGAATGCAGTTCATCACAAATGTTAATTTCTGATTAAATGCCGCTAACTTTGGATTTTTTTATTAATTAGACCTTTAATGTCTAGAGTTGTATTGATAGGAACTGATATTCAGCTTTATATGAAACCTTAATATTTTCGCACCCCATTTGAATTGATAGTTCTGCATTGAATTCATGTCCAGGTTGAAGTACAACAAATTTCGTCTTCTTAGTGTTAAGGTTAAATTTATTGCATTGAAAATATTCTTGAAATTTGACAAGGTCTTTTATAAGCTCACTAATTTTAAAGCATTAACATTAAAGATCATCTACGTATTGCAGAATTTGGCAATGGGAAACTGAGTTTAAAATATCGCTGACACATATTGTAAATAGTAAGGGCCCCAGCACAGATCCTAATTTTGAACTTTTTATAAAAGCAGGTTGTGTGAGAGAATCTTGGAGCACTGGCTATTTTCTCGAATATTCTATTAGACATTTTCTCAATCTTTTTTCCACTTTAATGTGTATTTACCAGTAGTGAGAAGAGATCCGTAGCTGAGANAGTTTAAGACGTCTGTCGCATGTCATACTGCGTTATCAGGTTTACCATGAGAACCTGTTTGTACATTTATATAATAGATATGATTCTAATTAAATTTTACAATAGACTTGAATCTATTTTTTTATCACTAACATCTATCTTGAACTAACATGGTGACAGAGTTCGAATTTCTTAAACCAAATCCTTTAATTATTGACGCATCTAGTATGGCGGTTGAGTGGATACATTGGAATCGCGATTTTCAACTCTTTCTCCAAGAGACAGAACTGGATACGAAATCTCACTCAGTAAAGGTTGGTCTAATTTTACGAACAATTGGTCTCCTTTGTAACGACATTATTGACAGTTTTTTATGGGCTCCTGGTGAAGACAAAACCAACTTCAATGTAGTAATTAAAATGTTTGAGAAATATTTCATCCAAACAAAGAACGGCAACTTTTGAGAGATTCAAATTCTTTTCACTAAAAAGGGACAAGAAAGCATCGACGCATTCGTCAATAAGCTCCGTAGATGAAATTGTCGGGGCTATGCATAAGCTGTCTCACTACAGACTTTCAACACCTCCTGAAGAAAACGATTGAAAAGAATCACGATTTCCAATTCCACGACAATGCATTCCAGAAGGTTGGCCAGAAAGAACTTTTAAGCAATTCTCATTGATAAAAACTTTTTGGAAATTAAGGGAAGA
Source organism: Hofstenia miamia (assembly GCA_900660155.1). Lineage (NCBI taxonomy): Eukaryota > Metazoa > Xenacoelomorpha > Acoela > Hofsteniidae > Hofstenia > Hofstenia miamia. The sequence continues at coordinate 843,984 of CABFPE010000014.1, forward strand.
AATCCACCAAGTAGACGGTGTCCTCATGAGAAATCATCGCACTATAATTTCTCCAGAGCTAACAGATATAATAAAAAAACTACATGAAGCACACAGTGGATATGATAAAACGATTTCGATAGCAACATTATTGTATTTTTGGCCTGGAATGTCCTATGATATAAAACATCACATAGAAACATGTCTACGATGCAATGAAGACGCTTCCATCTCGAGAAAGCAGCCGATGATAGCGCATAGAAGACCAAGCATTCCCTGGAATAATATAGCATTTGATTTATTTAGTTTCAAACAAGCTGATTACATAGTGGCAGTTGATTACTGCTCTAGATTCATTGTTCCTCAGAAGTTACAATAACATCTGCCAGGTCAATTATTAATCACCTAAAGTCCATCTTTTGAGCGCTAGGAATACCAATGATAATGATTGCAGACAATAATCCAGCGGGTCCAGAATAATGGCAGAGTTTTGCCAAGACTATGGGATAAAACTAAAGACCTCTAATCCACAGTATCCTAGATCCAATGGAATGACTGAAAAAGCGTTGCACTTTGTAAAAAAAATCTTAAAGCTATGCACAGATCCGTACTATGGACTACTTTTACACAATAAACTCCCAATCTCCGGAACTGAAATTACGCCCTCACACTTACTCCATAGTCGCCACCTACTAATGAAAATACCAATCTCCATAAAGAAACTAAACCCAAAAATAATTAACAGCTAGCGAGTTGTTCACATTAATAAAGAGCTGCAGAGGCAACAAAAGCAATGGTACGACATGGGAGCACGTCTTCTGCCCACTGCATATTGGTGAGAAGGTGATTGTTTTGAGCGGTAGAAAAACAAAAGAATTGTATCAGGAGTGGCAGAAACACCACGATCGTTCTACGTAAAATTGCCATCTGGAATTGCTATTAGAAGAAGACTACAGAGACCAAGACTTTCACAGTAAAAATATTGCGATGATTTTGAAGAAGTAAGAATGAGGAACGACATGAAGACAAAACTATCACTGCTGCACCAACAAGAGAAAACATTACTAAAAGACCTGCACGCGAAAGCAAACAAACGCAATATTTTGCACCTTATGTTTCACAATAATTTAGGAAAAAAAGTTGTTGTTGGTCATTGATTGTTTACCTTGAAATCACACGGTCGCATGTCATGCTGCCTTCTCAGGTTTACCATGAGAATGAGAATCTATTTGTACATTTATATATAAATATGTTTGTAATGAAATTGTACAATAGACTTGAATCTACTTTTTAATCGCTAGTATCTATTTTGAACTAACAAAACCTACTGACAAACGCTTTGGAGATATCAAGAAATGGTATTGAAACATATTCTTCAGAATTTAATGTCTTACGCCAGATTTCAACTGAGAACATTAGGGCATCAATTGTCGACACTTTTTTCTAAAGCCAAATTGTGTTTTACTAAAAAGTGCGTTATCTAAAAAATTTGAATTTATTTGCTTGACCAAAATCTTTTCAAAAATTTTTAGAAAAGATATGCGTCACTGAAATTGGACGATAATTTTAGCATCAGTTTTTCATTTCCTTTATGGATTGGTGTAACTATCGCATATTTCCAAATTCTGGGGAAGCAACTATTATTTTTATTATTATTTGCTTTATTTGCAATTATAAACTACAAAGATATGTATGAACAGAGATATATGAACAGAGTGGTTCTAATTAAATTAAATTATTTTTGCATACTTTAAGTCACATAAAAATTTGCGGAATATTCCTTCCTAGTTTTGTCAGATTGAAATAAGTATTGTTGCATATTGTGTTTAGAAACAATAGAAGTGCTTAGCTCATTTGGAAGAGAATTGACTATATCTGCAGCTTTAGATAAGAAGAAATCCGCACCAAAACTATTGTTTAACTGAGACAACTTTATGTATTTATGTTGACGATGATATAATTTTAGCTTTCTGTAAAACATATCAGATAGAAACTTTTTCTTCTCTGATATGATTGCCATAAAATACAGATATGTGAGATAAATGACGTATTTGGTTGGCTTCAGAATTTTGAACTTTTTATAAAAGCAGGTTGTGTGAGAGAATCTTGGAGCACTGGCTATTTTCTCGAATATTCTATTAGACATTTTCTCAATCTTTTTTCCACTTTAATGTGTATTTACCAGTAGTGAGAAGAGATCCGTAGCTGAGAATCCCATATATCTCAGACCGAGCATAATCAATGAGGTTAATTGTAGCTCTAAGAATTGCAAGCTTACGGATTTTACAATTTAGAAATTCTGTAAAATCTAGATTGTTGGTAAAAGTTATCCCAAGGTAAGTAGCTTTCGAAGAATTTGATAGCGTTGTATTATCTACTATGACGTTATACTTATTGATTAATTCAGTTTTGTAAGATCTTTCCAAAATAATGAATTGTGTTTTGTTAATATTGAGTGCCAAAATTTAAGTTGAGCAAAATCTTGTGATAATAGTTTTGAACAGGTGATTTTGTTATCATGACTAAGATAAATACATGTATCATCAGCGTATTGGATGGACTTACAATGGAAGAGACAATCAGATAAATCATTGATGAATATGTTGAATAGCAAAGGCCCTACTACTACTACTACTACTACTACTACTACTACTACTACTACTACTACTTTTTTTGCAAATTTTAATGCAAAATTAATTAAATAAAGCATTTGAATACATAAAGAATATTTCGTTTTAAGTCAAATCTGAACAAGGAAGTTATCAATTTGTTATCCAAAGATTCAGATGGAACAAAACAATGACTATGATGGAAGTGTTGACAGAAGTTTGATATTTATGGTCCACTTGATAGTGTCCTAAGCGATCTGGCAGCACTGGTTACAACAAAAAGGCAGATTAATACTAGTATGTTTCAGAATATAAGCAACCAAATAAATACTGTAAAGAACAAGATAATTCAATACTTTGATGAAAATATAAACCAAAATCAAGTTCAAGTTAATTCATATTCCTCCAACCAAAATGTTGACTATCGAAATCCTTCAATCTTGTTCTTTGCACATATTGCATCTAGATCACAAGAAAAATACGCAAACATTCAAGTGTCTATTGGGAAGGACCAACGCCCCAGCAACACTGAGACAAATCAGGTAAAACAAAAAATTGCAGAGGCATTGCAAAAGCACAGTATGAATGCTACAATATGTAAGTGTTTTATAAATTCTAAATAAACTTTTCCTCTGAGGAGGATCTTGAAAAGATCTCTAGTGTCCTCAAAAATGAATTAACAAATGAAGTAAAATGCAAAACACCATTACTTCCCAAGTTACTAATATCTAATATTCCTTCGTATGTAGATGTTTCTAATACAGCTAATATCAGTGATGATATTATGAATTCAAATGAATTTCTTAAACAATTTATGCAGGAGAATATAAAAGAATTGTTTGATGTGCTTTTTGGCTTCAAACGTAAATATTCAAACAGTGTTGTTTGCAAAGTCAGCCCTTTAATCAGAAAACTCATATTAGACAGTGGAATGACGCTAAAAATTGCATGGCACATGTGTCTGGTGTCTGATCGGATCCATGTTGTACAATGTCTCAAATGTGCAAATATGGACATAAAAAAAGGAATGTAAAACAAAAGAAGAGTTTTGTTTCATATTGCTCCGAAAGTCATAACTTTGCAGAATGTCAATATTGATTTGATTTAGAACAACATAAATGTGTAAATTGTAAGAATGCATCAGGGCTACATGTAAAAGATAAATGGCAAACACATAATTCCTTTAGTCCTGAATGTCCAGCGCGCATTCAACAACGTTGCTCTGTTATCAAATGGACTACGTTGCCTGGTTTTCCACTCACTGACTGACTACCTGATATACTGGAATAGTAAGTTTTTAAAATTCGGCCCATTTTTAGCCCATCATTTCCATTCTTTTGGCTCTAATTCAGCACAGCCCACGAGCTGAGCAGCCCATGTCCAGCTCTGATTAAACCATTTTTCTTAATCGACCTGCCCATCCCTCATTATTTTCAAATTTGCAAATAGACTTGAAGAAAATTCTTTGTGGAAAAACGGTTTGTCCATTTCAATGGTTTATTGTCGTTTATGATGGATGCTAGGCAGTTTAAGATCAAACTAAATATAACTTTTGGACTAAAATACTGCTTGCTGATTGCGTGAAGCCCGGAGCCATCTTGTGGATGACAAGGAAATTGATACTCTTTCATAATACATGTTGGCCACAAAAGTCGTTCATGTGCAGTAGATTTCACGTCATTTTTTGCGAAAATGATTCCCTAGGATCATAGAACAGAGCATTAGTATATTTTAACACTTAAAAATTTGATTTATACCCTGTACATGTAAGGATTTTCAATTGTTTTGTTTCATATTAGGGTAATGCGGGACAAAATCAAATGTTTCAATTTAAATATAAGCAATACCAAAGGCAAATTGTTAGNAATATGGACATAAAAATAAGGAATGTAAAGCAAAAGAAGAGTTTTGTACGTATTGCTCTGAAAATCATAACTTTGCAGAATGTCAATATCGATTTGATTTAGAACAACATAAATGTGTAAATTGTAAGAATGCCTCAGGGCTACATGTAAAAGATAAATGGCAAACACATAATTCCTTTAGTCCTGAATGTTCAGTGCGCATTCTACAACGTAGCTCTGTTATCAAACGGACTACGTGGGCTGGTTTTCCACCCACTGACTGACTACCTGATAAAAGATTTTTTCCCTCAATCTGCTTACTAAATGCAAGGTCTCTAAAAAAACTTCAATGTATATCTCAAAACAGTACTAAAAAAGCATGCTTACTCTTACAACAAGACATGTTGTAGTTAAATATATTCATTATTGTGGAGACTTATCTAAGAACTGGTATTCCTAAGTAGGCATAGAGGGTTATAGACTATTTCGTAATAATAGAACTCATTGTAGATGCAGACGCAAAAATTGGGAAAAATTGCACAAGGGTGGCGGAGTGTTAATATACTTCAGAAATTGTTTTCTATGTAAAGTATTGAATAAATCAGATTCATTTGAATCTCTTTGGCTTAAAATAGATTATCCGGGATCAAAGAAATCATGTATCATTAATGCAACATATCATCCACCTGAATCTAGTAAATATACTTACAAAATGATAACTTAATCAAATATCTAATAAACTCTTATCATACATACTTTACGAAGTATCCCAATGCAACACTTATATTAGCAGGAGATCTCAATAAACTTAACGTTAAAGATATACTAGTTGAAACTGGTCTCGAAATTTTAGACTCCCCACCAACAAGAGGTGAAGCCCATTTAGATAGAATAATGACAAACATGCCAAATCTAATCTCTCGAGTAACTTGTTTTAAGACAAAATTATACTCTGATCATTTGGCCTTAATAGCATATCCTGTACACCACTATCCTCCAATCAAGTGGAGTGTTTCCTTCAGAGATTTCTCATTTAAGTATAAAGCCCATTTTAATGATTTAATACAAAATTTGAATTTCGAAGATGTTTATCAAGAACCATGTCCTTCCAAATCCGCAAAATTACTTGAAGACAAAATCAGTGCCTGTTATTTATCTGCTTTCCCTTTACGAACGGTTGTGATTTCCGATCGAGACCACCATCTGGGTCACTCCTTTTGCTAAATATAAACTGATGTTGAAAAATAAGGCTACTTTGCGCAAAAAATTTGACAAAGCAAACCGTTTGGCTACACAAATTGGAAGTATCAAGCTGAATTCACTAAAAGCTCTTAGAAAAAAAAAATTTTGGAACAGGGTCAACAATGTTTCTCACAGAAAAGTTTCAAGCAAGGTTATAAGCAAAGAAAATGTTGATCCAGTTCAATTGAACATTGAACTAGCAAATAGATCGAAAAGAACTTCTGATAACAATTTTCTTCCAACATTTGATGATGATTATCATAATGCCATTCCCAAAGAAAAGCTTTTAACAACAGTTGACCACATACGTGGTATATCCATTAGTTCAATATCATCTCGATTATTTGAGAAGGCAGTTCATTCTCGTTACATTTCACCAAGTCTAAATGACGCTAGTGATCCGTTTCAGTTTGCATATAAAAGCAAAAGTTCCACTGAAGATTACTTGCTAACCTTTCAACACAAAATTTTGTCACAATTAGATAAGAAACATGTTGATGGGATTCACTGCATTAGCATAGATTTTAGCAAGGCGTTTGATAAAGTTAGGCAAGAATTAGTAATCTCTAAAATGCGAAAATTCACGACCTGCGGACAGATACAAAGATGGTTTCACAGTTTCTTAACAGGTAGGAAACAGCAGCTACTATGGGACAACACCAAACAGGATATAATTCCAATCGATCTTGGTTGTTCTCAAGGTACTGTTGGTGGTCCTAATGCATATCGGTATTTTTCTGATGACTTAAGAGCAAATGAAGAGCAAAATATCGTGCTTAAATATGCTGATGATAGCATTGCCTTGGTGCCTTGCCACTTAAATCCCTCTGATGCTCAACGTAATTACATGGATTGTGAATACAGTCACATCTGGTCATGGTCCAATAACAATGATATGAATATTAATCATAGTAAAAGCAAACACATTAGGTTTTGTTTAAATCAGCATCCATTTTGTTGCTGCAAACTTGATGCTGTTCATCTTAAAACATGTTCATCTATTAACCTTCTTGGAATAATCTTTCAAAACAACATGTGTTTTTCTGAATATTGTAAAGTTCTAATTAATAAACTTAACAGTAGCTTATTTATAATTCGTGATTTAAAGCTTGATTCATTTGGTCAACTAGATATCAATGCAGTATTTGAATCCTTAATAATCAGTCGTATTAAATATGGCTTATCAGTTATTGCCAGTGATCATGCAGTTCTAAAATGCCTTCAACGCTTTCTCGACAAATCTTTCCAGCTATCTTTTACAACAAAAAAATATGATATAATTGATATGTTAAAAAAAGAAGATAAAAGACATGTTAATAGAATCTTGAGCCAGTCAAAACATCCACTTTTTCAATATTTTATTTCAAACAAAAATACTTCTTATAACCTTCGCTCTCATAGACTTTACCAGCTTCCTGTTATAAATAATCAACATTTTCGGCGTAGTTTTGTCAACAGATACATATTCAACAATTATTGTTTATAAATTGCGTTTTTTATGTTTGGATTTGTATTTAATTCATAAATAAAATACTCTTACTCTTACTACTACTATTAATCTATAAATATTGAATATATTTTTGCATCTTGCTCAACTGAAAAACTAAAAATATTTTTAACTAAAAGCAAAGTATGCAACAAATGCTCATCTCTAACTTAGATGTGGCTTCAGTAATGCTAGAACTACTTATTGATTTCTTGCAATACCCATTTGTCTGCTCTGATTGAGTTTGTAATTCAATATATTACAGTATTCATTTCAATTCTTTACTTCAATTTTATAGAAATCCACTTCTCTACTAGCAGTATCAGTTTTCGATTTTATTCTCTCTAGAACATAAAAATTATTATTTGCAACTATAAGTAACAATCTATAACTAATAATGACATGAATGATTTGCATTTTTTTGCTGTAACTGAAAGTACTTTTTATTTTGTAAAATTTTTCAATAAGAATGGGAAAGTCTCTGTTTTCCTTGAATTAGGATTAAAGATTTTCTAAACAATCATTCTTAATGTTTAACTTATCATAAGGGAAATTTTAACTTTGTTTAAGGCCATCAAATGTGATGCATTTTCTAACTTTTCAAAGATATTGAAAGAAAATATTTGATGCAGTATTTAACAAATAGTTGTTATCTTTCAGTTGTAGTTTGTTAAAATGATTAACAGAAGAACAGCATCCATCCTATCAAATCCAACTAATCATTGATTAACAATATCACAGTATGATGTTGCTCTTGTCTATACAAAAATTTGCTAAGTTTTCAAATTTTGAGTGTGCAAGCAGTAGTTGAACTGATTTTGGAGTTTATTTAACCAATTTGTAAAATACATGCTATTAGAGTGCCACAAATGTAGAAAATGATGAATATAGATTGAACTTTAAAAACACGTCAAATATGCTAAACAAGATCCTTTCTAATGGTGGAGTGGCTAAGACAAAAAGCGTTAAAACATTTCAATTGCCAACAGATTAGTTCAATTCATGAATTTTTAAACCTTAAGGTGAAAAAATAGTTTTTAAATCAAAATTTTACCCATATTAATAAAACAAAATAATAGATACATTTTATTCTATAAATCTATGGCAAGCTCTTAGTACTACACTTTAAATTAAACTTTGTCATTTTGTGCATGCATGACTTTAAAAGAAAATCCCAACGTTTTAAACATCCATATTAATAACGTCATCATCAATTGTTTAAGGATTTCTAAATATGAAGAGATAGTTCTAGAGCAATTCTTAATGGAGGTATATAGAACAAAATTCAAGTGCATTTGAATTAAACTTCCTCCTTAAGCTAATCATTCTAGGTTTTGCATATTTCCTTCCAAGTTTCAATGTCCAAAAAATAAATATAAATGCAATTTGAAACACAAATTTTCTTACCATTGGATAAAGAAACAAAAAGAAAATGTTTCAATTTTATTATAGTTTATCGAAAATTTTATAACGTAATAAAACAAAATTAAATGCACTGCATTGCTAATTGTTTTAATCAATTACATTGCTAATAGCTTGTGTATTGTTGAACAATCTCAATAATTACGCATAGCCATGGATCTCTGCCAGAGACTGATAGGATATGATCACAATGTAATGGGGATCATATCATTATTAAAGTGTGAAATAAGGAAAGTAGACTTAGTGATTCCACTTTTCAATGCAATTTAGTCATAGAAGGCGCCAATCATAGACAAAATATTGATAAAAATGAACACAAATTTGCGACCTCCTTTGAAAAACAAACCCAATATATTTTGCATGGTAGATGCTGAAATTCAGATTTTTAATATAATGTATACGTCAAAAGAATTTAGTTAAATTATTTAGCTATGAAATAGGAATGCAAAATAAAAAGCATCAGTATTTCATTCAAACTTTTCCAGAAACGATTGGGGAAATATACGTGACTCACATAAGCTGAATACAAAGAGATGAGGATGAATTAGAACAGCCAACTGGGAGAAAGGATTAGATTATAGTAGTTAAGATAAATTAAATTCAATTACATAGAAAGTGCATAATTTCAGGTTTAAAATTCCATATGATATTCTCTAATGATGTCATGTTGAATACTCTTGCAATCACTAACAATTTGTAGTCAAGGTGAATAATTTCAATTTTTTGGAGGATAGCACCAAATAGTATTTACTATAACTGCCAATAATCCATCAAGAAAACAAAAATGTTTCTTTTTTTTCTGAACGGAGGGAGTAATAGCTGTTTGACCCGTGCTTCGCTCAAAAGCAGAAAATTAAAAAATTCTGTGCCTCCAGAATTTGAGACAGTAAACGTATTACAACTAATAATATAGTTTTAACATAGAGCCAAGAATTTTAGCTTTTTGTCTTTTCTGCTTATCAATGGGAGTTTCTCTTGCCCTAACTGTAGAAAGATTTAAGCGGTTTTGAGATTGTCGGGGGTTTCTCTTTGCTCGACTGTTTCGCTAGCTCTTGACTTACCAATGCAATTTCTAGCAGTGTGCAATCTGCTCCTCCTCAGTTTCATTACTACGACTCTCTTTTCCCGCCTTGCTTCTTGGATTTGTCTCCCCAAAGGAAGACTTTCGTTTTCATGGCATAATTGCCAAATTCAAATCTTTACCTTTAAAGAGATGGCCTTAAGTTGATAAAAAGCAATATCTAGATTAATAATTTTTATATGTTCAAAAATTACAGAAACAAGATTGTAATTAACAAGCTGTTTGGCCCGTGCTTCGCTCGGGAAATGCATTTAAAAAATCAGAAAATTTTAAAATTCTAATAATCTTCGAAATTTTCCCTAAAGCAGCTGTAAAACTGAGAAAGCTGTTAAACAATAAGAGGAACTATGAAATGAATATAAAGAAATGAAGCATGGGAACGTTTAAGTCAATAATTAGTTCACTAATTAAGTCATTGATTAAACGTGCCTAAAACCCTCAGGAGGTCATGGGGTTACAAAAATATATGATGTTGGTACCTAGGTCAGTAAAAGTTTCTGAGTTATAAGCGGAAAAACACACGCATTTTGCCCTTTATATAAAAGATTAGTACTACCAGAGATGGAAATTAAAACTTCAATAAATTTAATAATGAGTGCAACATTTTAATGTAGCAATCAGAAGTATTAAAGGGTTTAATTGATGAAGCCGATATATTTTTAAACTGCTGATTGATATAGAAAATAGATATAATTCAAAATTTATATATCAATGATTAGATATCTCCAGAAGAGAATTTACTTACAGAATAAAAATCAAGGCATCCTTTTGAATGCTTTGGTAGGCATGGTTTGTGTTAGATTTCTTGAAGATTAGATTTATACGCATTCTCTCTCATGGCATCACACATGCGGTTTCTCAACTAGAATATGTTTTCATCTGCATAAACGAATTCTTGTGATGATCCTCAGAAGTCAAAATTTATAAACTTCATGCCGATTACACAGTTTTACGCAACCTGGATATGTGCATACATTAAGATTTAGCTAAATAGGAAAATTGAATTCATTCCTTTAAAATATAACATTCATTAAAAAAAATTCATTTCAGTGACCAAATCATTATTGGACAGCAAAACAATCTCAAACAGAATATATTCTTTTAAACATAGACTAAAAACTAAAAGCACATCAACATTAAGAAACACAAACACAATGCATATCGAGTTTTAGAGAGTGGACAATTTGGTTTGATAGTTGTCTGACTGCATATCGCTTGCTCTTTGGATTTGTGCTAAGGGCTGCTTTCTCTTTGCGCACTGTTCAGAAATTCTCTTCCTGAATGTTTTTGAAAAACACACATAAATGATGGGATTAAGAGCGGAGTCTAGACATCGCATTAGTGGAGAGACATACGTCATTTTGGGATTCACACCAATTATGTGTGTTATCGACTTAAAAAAGTAGAAGGGTGCTAGAAGAATAATGAATAATGCGAAAATCAGGCAGAACATTGCAATGAGCTTCATTCGCGATTGTGCCATCTCCTCATTCTTGTTTGAAGAGAGCTTTCTTTGCTCCTTTATGCTCCTCCACAATCTTTTTGTTATCATTCCATATAAGATTCCGATAACAATGAGTGGAGTAAAATAGAAAAATAGCAATTCCAAGAATCGAACTTTGGAGATGAAGCTTAGAAATGAAGTTGATATGACACAGTGATAGACTTCGACATCTAAAATTAAATTTATAAAATTTAATAAAAAATTTATCGACAATCAGGTTTCTTTTTGATAGATGCACATAGAATTATAATTGTTGGATACTTTAAATTTTTGATGTAAAACTTAATTTTAAAACAACTTATTAATATATGTGTGTTATTGAAATTAATAAAGCTTTTTACGTCTTGTTCATATTTTTGAACAATTTTTTCGAACTTATCAAAAAATTTGGAAATCTTTTGTTATAGGTAAAATTTTTTCCCATATAATAATGAAAAATTCTCGTAAAAATTATTGCTTTCCCTGAAGTACGTAAAGGTATTATGTATTTGCAGTTTTATTAATGAAAAAGGGCTAAAATTCTCCCCATACCTAATGTTCAGATATGTATGAATCAGACTTGTCAACAAGCCGACATTTTTAAGCTCTGCTCGGCTCGTTTTACTTTTGAGTATTTTCAGCTCACCTCGCCAATGAGTCTCGTTTTAGCTCGACATTTTTTTCAAAAAATATTGAATTTTCAGAAATTTTTAATAGCTCTTCCTCATTATTTAATAAGCAATTTAAAATATGATTATAAAAAAGGTATATTGATTAAAAAAATAAGAAAAATCTCCATAAGCAAATTAAATGGCAGCACTATAAATTGGCTCGACTTAATAAAGGCTCGTTTTGGGCTCGTTGTATATCAAATGCTCTGCACAAGCTCGGCTTGGCTCGTTAGAAGCTCGGCTCGTTGACAAGTCCGGTATGAATCCCAATGGGGGTGTTTGCTATCTTTTTGAAGAAACCATTTCAGATTTAAAAATATTCCTCTTTAAATTAGGATTAATGCATTTTATAGTTGCGAATTGGCCGATATGATAAAACGGGAAGTTATTCTACTTTTTGTAAAGCTCAGAATTCCCACAATTTCGCCGGATTCATGTAAAATTATAGTAAAGAAAAATATAACATAGGGACAATTCCTTAAGACTTACATAAAAGTTATGCAAAACTATTTTATAAAATTTATAATACATTGCACATATTACTGGAAATTAGCCATTAAACAAAACAAAAGGAAACTAACTGTTTTGCGTACAAGTAAGTGGCTCCTTATCGCGTACGTTCGCTTAGCCAATGAGATTCATTGGCTGTCTTTATACATGATCTCTATCCGAAACCTCAAAAAAATTTATTCAATTAGTAACTGACATTCTTTCAGGCTCTGAAATTTGTGAATTTATAAATATCTATGTGTCCATGACTACAATGACGCAATGAACAACATGTACAAGCTTGGGTATTATGGCTGTAACACATGATTTGTTTGAAAAGGCAGTTTCTCACCTTAACAGATAAATATGAAGAATTCGGTTTTAGACAATGCTTTATGAAGTGAATTTAGTTAAGAGTGTACATGAATATGAAAAAAAATGAATGCCATTCCTTTGGAACGAAATGAAAATGACTGATTTAAAAAAAAAATTTACTTCAGATTATTTAGTCTGTACCTAATAAATATGTTAGCAAATTATTAGACACATGCGAAAAAATTGCGAAAAATTAAGAATCTCAGAAAAGGGACATTTTAGTTTATAAAAATCTGGAATCGAAAATTGTAACAACTATTAATTTATCTTACGATAATAACCATCAGTGTTAGTAAAGTCAAAATTTTAATGGCCAACAACATTGTGGAATAAGTACAGAGTGTCCCAGAAGTAGTCTAAGGATTTTAATTGGCTCTCATTTTGGAACTGTGTTGATAATTTCCACAAAATTTCCTCAAATAATCTATTGAATATGAATTTTTGAAATCGTTGAACTAATACTGTCGCTATAACATTTCAAAGTAAGAGTACGTAAAAAATAAAAAAATAGACAAAAACAAAAATAAATAAAAAAAATTTTTATAAAACATTATCAAAATTTACAAACACCTAAAAATGGCGAATGAAAATATTCGAGTCAATATTCAATGTGTTTTCCTTGGTTCTGGAGGTAATGCGCAAGTGTAATAGCAAGCAGACAAAATTGATAAATAGAAAGTGCTCGAAAACGTACCTTTACGAGTTTGTTAAGCACTTCTCTGAAGTATTTAAGCAATCTGCAAAGGACTTAGATACGCAGGCGTTTATCAATAAGCTGAATCTATCCGAGCCTGAAGTCTTGGACGCTACCTCGACCCCAAGCTTCGATGAGGTAAAAACTGCGATAGATTCGTTAAAAATGCACAAAGCTCCAGGTTGCAACGGGCTAACTGGCGAAGCCTTCAGATATGGAGGAAGTGCGCTTATTGACCGCCTTGTAGCAGATTTTGCGCAGGTATTTAGTACGGAGAGATGTCCTTGACTATGGTGTGATGCAGAAGTTATCTTCTTGCATAAAAAGGGAAGCCGACTCAACCCTAACAATTACCGCACCATTTTCTTATTGGATGTCGGAGGAAAAATATTTGCAAAAATTCTGCTTAACAGATTGGAGAAAATACTTCTAGAGAAACATGTGCTGCCACCTACTCAATTTGGCTTTAGGGCTGGCAAGTCAACTATACAGGC
>CABFPE010000014.1:876675-892409 GCA_900660155.1 Hofstenia miamia
CATGCCATGCGGTTATTTTTAGGCTTCAAATGTCTATGTCATGAATCCATCTTTTACAGAGTTTTTCTGATAACAAAATAATGAAATTAAATCAAAATATTAATTATACACAGTGTTGTACGGGACAGCAATTTCACAGGCCGTATCCCGCTCGACTCGTAATCGGCCCTATTTCGGCCCACCTGCGGCACGTGAAAATTTAAGTCATGTAAATATATAACATCAAAGATCTACATTGCAAATTTGTATTATGTTATTAAAATGCTACATTGTCTAATCTTAATTTTACAAAAACTATTGTTTAAAGTCTTCAATGGTTTGTGGGGTAAATCGATTGCGATGTTCAGGAAGTATTAATCCCACACTAGGCGATGTTTCCAAATGGACGTGCTTACTATGTAAATAAACCTATAATTTATTATTTTTTCTTTTTTTGCGCCTGTCCCAGCCGCCCATGCTTCAAACGTTTCGAGCCACCTGACTCATTCACAAATCACTAATGGACATTACAATTCTTTAATATTTAACTCAAGCAGAACATTGATCCTGATACTCTGCAACAATTTTGTCATTTACTACTGCCGTCTCTGACTTCGTATAATATACACCTTCCCCCTAGAAAAATCGTGTTATTGAATGATAAGCTCTAAACTTTCATCATTAAAATTATAGAAAATGTGAATCCTTTTGAAATATTAATCCAAAATGATCAATTTTGTACGCTTAAATTACTGACCTAGCTTTAAAATGCCTATTGTATCATTGAGGATGCAATCGGTTTAGTCCATATTTCCACACAAATTGGGAAAAATTGGAGTTGAAAACATCTTGGGTAGATGCTTTCCCTATTATGTTATGATTACTATTTGTGCTAAGAAGTGTTCCTGTACATTAAGTACGTGATATTTTATACTATCAATAAAACATAGTTCATGGGAGAAGCAATTAACCTCAAATGTTAGTTTCAGGAACCAAATTTCCAATCAAAAATTACTCGTTAAGCAAAATCCTAACAATGAACTTGAGTATTCAAATAAAATATTTTTACTTGACTTACTTTCATTCATCTCCTAATCGACAAATATTTAAATTTATTTTAAGCATTTAGACCAACATTTATTCAGGAATGTTGAAATTTGCATAGTAAAGTTTCAAATTCTTTGCAACTTTAATGGAATTAACATAAACCTTTAATGTTATTTCAAATAGTTGTTTTTGAGTTTGTACAGCTTTCCACAAAGAATGAATTTATAAGTATAACATTTGATGTTTCACAAAAAGCTGTATAAGAAGCATATCAATGGATATAGTAGCTCAGAAGGACTGGAATTTTTAATGACACAAGAACAAAATAGATTTCATGAAATGTATGCAAACTCAACTTAAAATAGATAAATACTTGAATTATTTGGAAGAGCACTATAAATAATTTAAAATGAAATCTGACAAAATTTCCAAAATTTGGATTTCACAGTGACGTCATTATTAGCATAGAGTACAAATGCAACTCAAAAATATTTTTTTAGAAATTTTTGTATATTTGAGCAAGACAGAATAATTCTAGGTTATCAGCAGATACAGTACAGTAGTCGATTTGTAGAACTCTCCCAGGCACTGTTACTCCCTTAAAATGTTCATAATTTTTTTAGCAATCGTTTATTCACTACTACTGTTTCAGTTAGACACACTGAAAAAAAATCAATTTCATCAACAGATTATCTCTTTAGTACTCTGATTTGTTCAATAAGTACACAGCTATATTACGCTTTTTGAGGCGCATTTCGTTTCCAGGTCTATATTTTCCTGATGACGTCAGATCTACATTTCACCCAACTGGTTTTAAAAAAATGTAGCGTCAAAAACGGAAGCACTATGCTTTCTGATAGAGAAAACAAAATACATCTTCGGTCGTATCCTTAACTATAACAATGAAGTTTTCTACTCAGGAAATTGCGAATAATTATAAGGGCAAATTAATTGATTTGCTAAGTGGCATCTCTCAGTTGTAACCGCCACCCATTTGAAAATTTGACCCAACCCCATTAAACGAATTCTTATATTTCAGATACAAAAATTCTCTGTGTAATTACACTGGTATTAATTTTCGTTTATAGTCAAAACATCTGTGGAGAAAATTTCTCAGTTTTATTAAAAAAATAAAACCCCTTCATTATATTTGTTGTGAATGATTTCAAATCCTTTGCAAAATTTAAGATTTTATGCAAAAATATTACACATTATTAACTATAAATGACTTGAACCGCTTGCAAAAATCGGATAAATGTTAAAGATTTTTCAAAAAAATGAAGGCCTATCAAAATTGTCGTGGGTAAATTGTAGGTAAGATCATTTAACGAAATTGCGCGAAACCTTTTAAGGGTGAAAAATCATATGACAGGATTATCAGTACCAATGATATGCTGTAGTAGGCCCCATCTTCTTGTTTTACCTCTTCAGAAAAGCCATACCGTTTTATTGCCAATTTGTACTTATAGGCATCATCCAAATTTTGTGTATTCCTTAAGGTTTTTGAAATCTGAACCACATATGATTAACCCATGTGGAATATGATTGACCCATGGGGAATCTTAGTAAAAAATTACGATTTAAAAACTTCCTCTACTTTAGCTAATGAAAAACCTGAAATCTTCATATTAATTATAATACTAGCATTTTCTGTAGAGCTGCCATCAACTTGCTAGTACCAGCACTAAATATAAGGTCTCTTCTGCAATGCCATTAATGTAGTGTTGCTAGGATTAATAAGAAAACTTTCATTAATTCTTTCATTAAAAATGTGAAAAATTGAAAATCAATTCATTACATGTGTTTTGTGTTATTTAAAGAAATACTTTCACTTATTAAGAAATTAATATTAATCACTTCTAGTTGCGCTGATGAAGCACCTAGATCCCGATGGATATGATCAAGAAATCATGGAACAACAATCTTTGCATAAATTGCTTAATAAATAAATTTATAGAATCAAGCGATTTTTATTTACGTTCCAAAAGAAGGGGCCGATTCCAGTCAAGGATGGAAAAATTTCGAGTTGAAGGTTTGTAAATGGGATTAGGTCGGATCATTAAATAATATTGACATTAATAACTGATCTTGCATCTGTAGGTTGTAACGCTATGAACAGTGCTCTAGATGTAACTTTTTTATCCCATGATAACTAATGTGTTGCAAAGCTCTCAATTTTGCGACTACTGGCTATCTAATTATGTGTGAAAACACATACATTTTTGTTTGTTTTGGTGACATGTTTCTGTTTTCAAACTGAAACTCCATTGATGTTAACCTAACATTAGCCTTCATTAACAAGATTTTTTCAGACTTAGCCTACTCGAAATAAAAGATCGATATCTGCTTGGAGAGCAAGTTAGTTTCATAAATGATCAGGGGCCCACCTGGAGACATTCATTTTCTTAATATTATATTATGTTCTACCACTGTATTAAATTCATTTGCTTAGTTTTACTTTTTGAATAGGCTTAGCCATATCAAATAATTTTTAAATAAGAAATTAATTCGGGCTTAAATGGACAAGTCGGGTTCAGTCGGTCAAATTTAAGAAGACCGGTTGGATCGTATTGGGTCAGGTCTGCATCGCCTTCGGCACAAACTTGGTTCTGTCCAAAAGTTTGTCCTGCTTCCAGTTCCTTGCCTGCCACCTCTACATATTGATACCAAAATTTGAATACATATATTTTTATTTTTCGTAAAACAAAGTTAAGTATATTATCTTAAGTTCTTTGCGATCAGGCCTAGCCTGAATTCTACACTATCTTTTTTATAACAGATTTATCCTTATTTCGTTCTTCTCCCGACAATGCGCTTAAAATAAACATATCCTTACTTGATGTGCATTATATATCAAACTACATGTACCGCAAACAGAACTCTACGTGCT
Source organism: Hofstenia miamia (assembly GCA_900660155.1). Lineage (NCBI taxonomy): Eukaryota > Metazoa > Xenacoelomorpha > Acoela > Hofsteniidae > Hofstenia > Hofstenia miamia. Next base: position 880,592 of record CABFPE010000014.1, read on the forward strand.
TGGCCAACTTTATTGAATTACCCTGTGCGATGAACGTTGATACCACTTACTGTTTCAACTTCTGAAGATGATTGCCGCTTATTAAAATTGTCTCAGTTGACTCAGGAACTACTCTATAACCTATCTATCTGTTATTGTGAATTTCATCTCAAGCGCTTTAGAACTTCCTAAATCCAAGTATGATAAAGATTTTTTAAACTTTTGATTGGATATCAACTCAAACTTCCACTGAAAGATTTTCTGAAGAACATTTCATGTCCTGTATATATTCCTATATCTTAATCTGGATACATTAGGCTATAATGTTTGTCAAAGAATTTTAAAAGAAATTATTTCATTTATGTTAGCCTTTCCAATGTATTAAAAGTAATCTCACAGGAAATTAGTAATTAAGCTAAAAGATTATTTCTAAATAGTTATTATCATTTAAAATTTATATTTTAATGGACTCAAATTAATACCAAACGTTGCTTCTGATTTTGTAGGAATTGTAAAAGGATATGTGGACGTATAATATATTCTCAAACAGAAAATGTCTAAGAAAAAATCGACAAAAATCAAAGAAAATGATTATATCTCATCTACTCAATATATTACAAGTGCCATGAAACAAGAGTCAGGTTGTGCACGATATATTTTTGATTTTCGCCAATGACTTACATGGGTGTTACTTCAATATTTTATGCTTAATTTGCTAATTCTTCGAATGATTTACTGTTGAAGACATTGGGAAGTTATATTCGTAGTGCATTTTAAATAAAATAAACTGTAATTTAGAAGAGTTTGATCTTAGGATATTTTACAAAGGTGGAATACCTTAGCTTTAAATTATTAAATCATACAGCTAAAGCCTCCTTTAAAGATTTTGGAATTACCTTAACTTCAAAACCTAAGTTGTGCTAATCATATTGAAAAAAGAATTAAAAACTTCATGTGGATTTATCAAACAGAATATCCCTTATTCAACATTGATAAAAATAATAATTTGATTGGTTAGTGATTATTGTATGGTATGCAAATCAAACCAACATTTTAAAGACTGAAGATTTTCAAACGAAATGAATTGGGTGGAAAACTTGGAAAAGCACCTATTGTAGCTTTACTTAAAAGCTCAAATATATTGTCAACATCCCCGAAAAATCAGTTAAATGAAAATATCTAATCCTTAACAGAATTTCTTTGAAATACTGATTTTAATGCATTCCTGACTATATCTTTCAATTAGTTAGTCATAAAAAAACTAATAAAATTCAAATGAACATGGATCTTTGCATAGATTATGTAGAATTGCCAACTGCTTATTTTGTAAATAGAATATCAATATTTTAGTGGAAGAAGAAAGGAAAACTATGAACAATGCAATACATCGTTAGTTCAACAATTTTTAGGTAATCACAATTTCTGAATTCTAGTTTGAACAAATATTTTGAAAATTTCCTCTATTCTATAAGGCAAAATTTTCTTATATTTACATGATAATGTCAATATTTTGATGGCATAATATATTATTGTTAGCCTTTCCTTTCACAGCATCACGCTGCAGCAACTCTCAGCTCCAAAGCTTATGAGCCTCCCTTAGGACACCCAGCTGTTCCTAACAATGCAGTTTCTTGGACTACCACCCCGCTCCATTTCATTAATCGTAACTCCTCCAAGTATCTGTTATGTTTCATTCTAGCTGTTCTTAGTGCTTCAACTACTACCTGAAGTATTTCAACAACCCTCAACTTACACAACTTCTTTATTTCTTCTTGGAACTATCTGTGCCTGTCGAATTTATATTTGTCTTTACTTTCTACAATAGCAAGAATTGGGTTTGTTATTATACCATCTTCATCAAAGAGTGATAGTGATAGCAATTTTGGAGGCCTAACCATTACTAAAATTAAGAAATAGATTGTAATTGGAAACTATTGAGAAACTCATGCTTCTGAAAATCAATTAAAAATTTCGTGAAAATTAATTGTTAAAATTTTTTTGTTTCAGGGAATGACCGAGTTGGGTTAGATGTTAACAAAATTATATGGGTCGGCTTGGATTGAGTCCAGAGCTGGAAGTGTGAATCACATCTCAAGTGTTAAAAATAAGTGTTGTGCAATGATTCAACTGGCAAGTTTATTACATGCTTTAGAACAAAATGAAATAGCGTGATTTAAACAAAAGGCTTATTCAGCAGTAAATAATCGTAGATGGTTTTATAGAAGGAATATTTTGGACCAATTGAAGTGTTACGCATAGACCTATATAAGGGTATATACACTTAATCAGCGTTTTGTATTCTGTACTTCCAGATCAGTTATACAATATACATATATAGTATTGTACATATAAATTTGAAAAAACATTGTATTTATCTAGAAAAAAATGAGAAATTACTTAACTTTGCAAATAATATTATAAAATCTGGGACCGAAATATTTCAGGGCCGACCGGGACTGAACCGGATTGGATCGGATCGAACCGCAGTCCAGACCGGTTACTTATAGTTCTGATTGGGTCGGAAGGATAACAATTTTATATATGTCTGGTCGGGTAGGGTCGACAAATTCACAACACCTTTTACAGATTTTGCAGAGTGTCCTTGGCATCCTTGCCTGTGGAATAGTAGAGATAGAGATACACTTTACTAAATATAACACTGGCTAGTTTTATATAAAAAATGATTTTTTTGCTGATTCATCAAAAGTTTTCTTTCCTCCCCTACATATTAAATTGTGCTTAGTCGGAAGCATTTCAGTTCCTCAGAACATTCCTTAAGATAGAAACATAAAAGCTGGAATTATTCAATGAACCCTGAATTTAAGAAATTAATAAACAGCTCTGAATTCCTGGATAAAATTAGATTTTGTGGAGCAAAATGCATAGGAGATCATTAAAGATATCGCAATAGGGTCTTAGGTAAAAGGAAAAAATTAAAGAAAATTTAGTTCATGTGCTACATTCTCAATTAAAATATTTTCCTTAAAACATATGGGAGCTTATTCCAAGAAGCAAAGAGAGTTGCTTCATTAAGATTTGATATATTTTGAGAAATGATATCAAGAGGTTTACAACCAAGCAAGATTGGAAATTATATTTGGGAACTAAATCATGTAAACGCCTCAGCTATAAGCTGACTATTGAGAAGTAATTTGCATTTTTAGTTGTCTGTGAACTAGTTCTATGTCTTCAATATTTGGTAGAATTAGTAAAAAATAGCTACACAATTTTCCATGCATCTTACTATGTAAATTATACAAATTTTTTTTAATGCTTCAACCATTAGAGTTCTAAATTTTTTTATGGCTTCTATAAATTGAGAAAAAAAAGTTTGTATCTTCCGATAGAGACACATTATTTTTTCTACTTAGTTTGTTCTTCACTGCTGACAAATGAATTGAATAAATAACGTAGACAAACCTAATTTGAGAAAGTGAACAACGAAGAGTACATGAAGTGAACAAATAACTGATACAATCCACACTGTTACCATTACAATGACAAGATTTGACTGCTTCAAAAGAGAAGCTGCAACGAATGGCCTTGAAATAGCAATGAATCTAAATTATATCAATAATTATCTATCTATCTATATATATATATGTATTACATTCAGGCCTTAATTCCCGTACATGGTACAATGTGCTATGTAAAAATAGAAATATGATTTATTAAGAAAAAATTTATCTATGAACAGGGGGGAATTCCTAAAGTTTATAATCAAATAGAATTTTGTTCTGGTATGGAGTTGGACAAAGTTATTCTTTCACAGAGTGGATGACTTTTATGTTCCTACATATTCACTAAATATTTTTTGAATAACTCATTAAAAACGTTACATATTCTATCAATACGTTCGTAGTTATTTAATTTCAGTCATGTAGCAAAAGTTTTAGTGGTTTTCTCAGTGCTTTGAGATTCTTCTTTGTTAATGCATTTTTTCAAACAACAGCTACATATAGTTAAATTGGTTTAATGTATGTTTTGAATGTAAGCCTTTTCTTAGATGGGCTTACATATTCTATTGAGAATTTTACTCCAAAAATACTTTTAAGTTTTTTTTGACTATCCATATAAAATCCACCTGATTATTTCAATTAAGTTCTTTGCTCAATAGAACTCCTGCTCGATTTATTGATGAAAAATTGAAATCACCATACTTTGTATGACCATTATGCAACTCTATCAGCACACTCAGATTGTGCATATTGTTTTATTTAAATTATATAAAAATTTCTTAAAACATTAAAAATAACATAACTAGGATTTGAAATATTAACTTTTGGAAATTCCACAAACATTGGATTGTGCAAATCATTTCAATCATATTGTGATAATATATATAAACATTCAATTCCTACAAACTTGTTTAGAAGAGCTGTTTTACTATCATTAAATTATAATGTATTTACAAAGGATTTTGACAAAGTACTTGAAAATCTAAAATCTAATGGGTATCCTGAAAAGCACTAAAATTCTTTTCATCAGGACACAATTTGCAAGAAATCAAAGATAATATATTTTGGAAATTACCTTTTATTAAACACACGAAGCACGTCTTAAAAATTCTTAACATACTTTTGTAAAACACTAACGAAGGCAAAAATTATTCCAATTTAAAATTCGAAAAAACATCAAATATAGTTCTTAATAAGCATAAATTCAAAGACCTTTGATTTAATCAATTATGACAGCTTTTGAATTGGTGAAACTAAATGACATTTGAAGACATGAATTCAAGAACATCTATACAGACACTTGCATTCCGAAATATATATACACAAAGCATCAACAATTATTTTTTATCGAAGTTTGTGAACCATGAAAAATAATGTTGGATAGAAATAATGAATGACAGTGACGTGTTGGAGACACACAGATATCTAGAAAGCAATGTGTGTGTTTTAGTGCAGTTAAAGGATAGAATTTCTCAGGTTCCACTAGAGCAAAATGCCATGATCTATAGAAGTTGTGTATGAAGTCATATTGAAATCCATTCCATCGTTCAAAAATTAATGATATTTAAAATCCTTAGACTAAGTTTGAGACACACTGTATACATGTATATATAAATATATATATATATATATATTTCAAGTAATCTAAAGCACATTACTCAAATTTTTTATTTTTTATCAAAGGATTTTCACAAGCAATTAAATGGTAAGTGTTTGTGTTGATATAAATGAAAATAAATTTAACAGGCTCTCTTGTTTCAAAATAATCAGTTAAGCAAACTCTGTTAAAATGTTTAAATTTCAAATTCAAAGGTTATGATAGAAATGCTATAAACGATTTATAAAATAAGTGGTTTGAAATTTTCTGTGTTATATTGCATGCGAATCCCATTCAATTATAAACGGAAATTAAAAGAAAATGACTTGAAAATTAATTCACGAAATTTATTCCAAAATGACCTTTTTTAGAAATTTAACCAATATTTATTGAATGCTTCGGTTTAAATGATGGGAAATAGGTATTGATACTAATTTCATTTTCATAATAAATTTTGAAGAACATAGCAAATAATAAGATATTAAGTAAACAATTTTAATGTATAAATTAAGCAAGATGTAAATTTCAACTCAACATTTCTGCCGTCCCAAAGCAAAAGAACTTAAGTCCAAAATCCCCTATGTCTTAGATACAAGAAACACTGGACAAATTTTCTTATAATAGGTAATATGTAAAACAGTTTTTAATATAATATAATATATAAATTTATTCCCATACAATATTATAAACATACAACAAAAAAGGGGATTTCCCAAAAGAATAAATTTGGACTTAAGTTGTTTTGCTTTTAGACGACAGATTTATGTACTGTACATGATGCAAATATTAAACTATCTCTTTGTAATAAATTTATGGAAGCAATTTATAGGATATCTTCGTTCATACATGTTTCTAAATTTATTTCTGCTTAATTCAATAGAATTTTGTGATATACAGGTGAAAAGTAAGGTTTCTTAAATTTGACATTATGTTTTAATTTTTTGGTCCTTGTGTCACAATACTATTTAAAGATTCAATACAGTGTAAGAATTCTTATTCATGATTGTTTGAATACATTGGATGTTAATGAAATTGTAATTTATTGTAAACAACTCAGATATTCAAATCACCGCATTTGAAGTAAATTTTGCGAAATGATCATTAGACCAAATTCACTAAGATATTTTGTTTCTTCAAAAAGCAGATTACCATAAATGATAGCATAGTTGTTTCTTATGAAATTTTTTGCCATCTGAATGAAAATTAAGGATTTCCTAGAATTGGGCCATCGTTTAATTTCATAAATTTTAGTTGCTCATGAACTCAGAAATGGCAAAAATGAATATTAATAAAGCTTCTAAGTACATTCTTCAAAAAGCAAATAAAATTAGATTGAATGCCCAATAATTTAAATGTTTAATGAAGTCAAGAAGCGGAATTAGAGAGAGAAACATCTAGTCATTCAATGATATTCTTTGTTTGCTATGATAGATATGGGTGACCTCAAAAGGGAAGCATTGCAGTCTTTCCCATAAATTATTACAAAATAATGTAGCGTAAAATATTTGCATTGACATAGGTTTAAAGTAGAAAAATGAAATGTAGAGTAAGCATAAGAAAGACTGAGCAAAATTGGCATAGCATAGCACAGAATAGTGAGTAATCAATTGTACGTAGACAAAGTTTTTCAGAGGAAACGACATAGAGAAGAAAAAGTTTGGGGGCCTTACGTTCAGTCATGAAGATACAAAAAATAATGAGTTATGAAAAGTATTGAAATCATTACACATTTGATGTTGAACTATTAATAGTATCAATGTCGCACAATTTTCAAACTGAAAACCAAAAATTTTAAGTGGATATAGAGATAATGGTGAAAGAACCTTTTTCAGGGACGTAGCTAACGAAGAACTTCAGAGTTACTTTGATATTGCTTTTTATTACTGGCATTACCCTTACAACCTTTAGTCTATTCAGACATGATATTATATATTTTAGAAACAACTTAATTTTATAAGAACTACATCCATTTAACTAAATTTCGAGAAAAATAAAAAAGTAAGACTCGACTTAGAAAAAGCCGCTGTTATCTATTCAGAAATTTTGTTCATAGTAGTTCTATCACTTGCATTTTATGAGTAAGCTGAAAAATAACAATGCTATCTAGCATTGTAAAAACTAAAATTCAATCTTTCATAATATCTTGGGTAGAATCTGACCCAATACTGGATGATAAAAATTGTCTTTTTGTTTCTTGTAGCCTTTTACACAAAAAGTAAAGTTATTCCAAGAATTTCATGAAAGGTCAGTAAGTTTGAGATAACCGATTTGAGAAAGAAGGCTCTTAGTTTTGACATGTTCAGAACTATTTGTAGGGGATTGTAGGACTTCATGAATAATAGACAATTGCTAATGCATCATATCAATTGTCTTCCATTGGCAAGATGGACATGGACCAAAAAATTTGGAATGCCCAACTGGGGGATTCTTACTGTCAGATTTTTGAAATTTCTATGTGGACAAATTTCTATATTTTTAAACAAGAACTACGATAATGTGATACCAATATCAAAATTGTGCAAAGAAAAGTATCAAATTGCTATATATTCAAGAATTAATTTTTTTATGCAAATATTTAATGAGAAATGAGAATCTATTCTAACCACTTTGAGTTGTTGGGAGTCAGCTCCGAATAGCCCTCTAGAGCTACGTACTTGCATTTTTGTAAAATACGGTAAATGAATAATAATCATATTGAACGCATGCAGGGTAACTACCTTTCAACACATATTGCAATCATAAAAAGAACACTGGCGATGGGGGTTAAGTTCTTAAGAAACTCAATCATTTTGCAGAGGAAGAGTGAACTTTCATTATCACTATGCCAAACGTAATCAGAGTAGAAATCCAAACAGTATCGTGGGCATAGGATACCACAAACCAAAAAGTCAGCAAAGCAACTATTTGCCAGAAGAATGTTAGTGTTGGAATGCAGGCTTCTAAAGTACATTTAATGCATCTAATGATACGATACAAAGTGAATTGATTTAACAACAGTGATATGAAAATAGAAAATGTGAAGTTTTCAAAAATCAATGAGATATTTAAATAAAAAATTTTGGCAATTTGCTCTGCTATAAAAGTGCTTGAATTTCTTGCATAGATGCATTAGCATTAAGATATTAAACAATTGCATGTCCTTATTTAATGATATATATATATATATATATAATGTATATACAGTACTGTACAAAACACTATGTATCACAAAAAAATTTTCGTCGGGATTGTAGACATGCTGTGGAATTCTCGTTGTAGAATCATTTTTAACGTGTCAATATACTTCATTCTTGGATATATATACAGTGCTTGCCAGAATTTATGGAACACATGAAATATTCTACAAACATATATTTGGTAGACAAAATCGCACAAGCAATGCAAAAGGACATCTAGTATTTGGTGTGAATTTCGTGCAATTTCAGGCATAGCTTAGTGCGATCAGGCATTCTGGGGTGATCTCTGTGCACCACACTTGTTTGATATTATCCTCCAAATGCCTAAACGAAGTGGAAACGTGATTCACCGATTTTTCCTTAACCACTCTCCAACAACTTTCGATAGGGTTTAGGTCTGGCGAATTGCAAGGTCAAGGTCTCAACAACTACACACTGTCATTTTGAAGTATCTTTGGCACACCCCTAATTCGGTGACAAAGAGCACCATCATGTAGGAAATATGTGCAGCCGCGCATCATCATGAACCTTGTCAGCTTCTCCTTGAGTATGTTGAGGTATACTCCTCCATTAATTGTTGTATCAGGCGGCATGACCCATAGGTAACACTGCCCAAGAGCTGCAATCGCCCCCAGACCAAAATCTCGGGAACATTTTTTACTGTCGGTGATGTGTACCAGAGGTGCCGATTATGTTATGGTACCATACCATTATGCACCATATTATGGATACTATTATAGTATGGTAGAAAAAATCATGGTCATTATGGAAATCCATAAATTTATTGTTATGTTACAAAATTTATATTTAGTTTCAAGACAATTGTCAAATTTAGTATCATATATCTTACATTAATAATAATTTAAAGGGTAAATATAAAATTTACATATTGTTTTGAATAAAATCATTTTGATAAGACAACAACTTTTAAAAGTGCATTCAAGGTTCAGTTAGCAGTTTCAGTATATTGTAAACAATTACTAAAGATGAATTTGTTTCCCATATCTAATGTTTGCGCCTAACAAAATGTGTTGCATTGGAAAACAAACAAAAGATAATAGGTTTATTATAACTTTTTTTTCCAAATGCTTCTAAATAGTTCTGCGAGCTAGTGAGTTGCTTGTGCATGTGACATCAGTACCATTTCGTATTACACAAAAATGATTAGTTAAATAGCAGCATGAAATTTCCTATGAATTTTGCTGAACAATAGAAATCACCGTGTTAAATTGCTATTACCGCATGTATCTTACGTAAATTTCAACATCATTTGCCATATTTTACACAATGACCATTATAGCCATAATGTGTGCACGAATTTTAAATTGTGTCCATTATGGATGGCTGAAAATTTCGCTGTGCCATATACGATCATACCATAAACGGCACCATTGATGTGTGCTTGTGCTATTCTTTGTATTTGGCGGCCGGCGCACGCATTGCCTGAATCTTGTGTCTTGCATTAGCGTTGTTTCATCGCCGTAAAGAGCGTATTTCTTGCAAAATGCAACACGGTCTCTGACATTTTCTTGCTCAGCATCGGTTCTTAGCAGGTCGGTATGATTTGGGGCCCTTTTCTACCAATCTTCGATGTATTGTTCTTGCGCTAATTTGAATAGCACCACTTGCCACAATTCCAGCCTTTATGGAGGATGAACTAGCAAATGGATGAAATTGCATCACCTGCTCTTTCACTTGTACACCTTTTCCTTTTGTTTTTGGTACGAAAATAAATTGGTTATTTGCTAGACATTGATTGTAAGGCTGATGGTTGAAATAGCAACGTTGAGCGGCGATGATATAGTGCGATAAGGTTCACCACGTTGATGCAGGGCAACAATTTAGGATCGCAAATGTGTCGTAATTTCCTTATTTCGCATTATCAAAATATAGAAATAATATCAAGTAACCTCTTCTTTTGGAATATATAGCTGATAATATATTACCAAAGTCAAATAGCAATTTGACAATTAAAAAAAGTTCGTGTGCAATGGAAAACATGTACGTGCTCGCCAATATATGCGTGCATACCTTATTTGCTGAGTGTTCCGTAAATTGTGGCCAGCACTTTACATTGGATGCAAAATATAATAAATTTGAAAGTGGTTGAAAATGGTTACTGTTTCTGCAAAATTTTTGTTTTCGCAAGTAAGCAGTTTTTGAAATGTAACCACTTTTGTTTTCCGTTAATATTCCACTACAGTCTATTCAATGTATATTAAGGAAGGAAAATCAATAAAATATTTGAAATTTAAATTCACAAGAAAAAAATGTATTCTGGTACAAAAATCTGAGACCATATCTGTAATCTCGGCAGAAATACTTTTTTGTAATATATAGCGTTTCAATGCTCTTGCACGTATCTAAATGAATGTATGCAACACTTGTACAAATACGAATCGCCCCCTGTACATGATACAAATTCATGCAGAATTTATAAATCTGCTGCACAAACCATCACGTGTGCATATTTGTGGATCGATATATTTGCAAAATGTGACTGCTTAACCATATTTCTTTTACCATTGCTTCAAAGTAACTAACCGCTTTGCTAGTTTAGAAATATTTAAAGCCATTTATGTGGAAACATCTATGGATTTAGACCCGCTCATGTACAAGGCCATACTAAAGCTTGTCATAATTTTTCATTTGAATTCAAAATGCTTGCTGCTGAAACATACATAGAAGCTTTGTCTTAGCATTTAAGTTCGACGTTTAACAAAAATATTCGCTATTCTTTTTGCACGTGAGTGGAAAGATATTTTAGAAATTCATCACAACAAACAATGATGTTATTGTTCCAGATTATCTGATTTAACCTGTAAGGAACAAAATCGAATAAGACCATGAAAATATTTTCTCTTGTAATTCAACCAATTCAATCGGATTCCCTTTACAGCGATGCATGGAATTAAATGTGACAAAGATAAAGCGTTCTTTACTTATTTATGAATGTGTTACCACTTAGCAAAATTAATGGAAACAAAAAGACTAAGTATTTCAAACGCTGAATAAGTTGAAAAATTTGCATGAATTTTAGACATTTTTGCATTCACTTTGCACTATTAATTTCGCAGAAAACAATCATTTTAGGTTTCTCTTTGCTAAATTCATTCTATAATTATAACTTTCACCACTAGTTTTCTACATAAATTACTGCACAAATTTTCAAAAAAGGAACATGCGGCATAAAAACGTATATTCATGTCATCTTTTTTGATGTGACACAATAGAAACTACATATATTAATGCTATATTAATGAATAATTCAAAATAGCAAGGCAGTTGTTTGAATATATTTTGCTTAAAAACTAATCTGGATTGCATTTCATAAATTAATATAATTATAAATATTTAGAAATTTGAATTTAAGACATTTGCAAATATATATTTCAACAAAATTCAATCCTTTTTTTAAATCGATTGTAATTTTTTTAAGAAGAGCTGAATATGAAATGAGTGATATTTTTCTGTGGGTTAATCTGGTCAAATCTCATGAATGCAAAGATTTTTATTTTCAGATTTTTATAATCAATACTCAAATATTTTAAACATTTCTTTAGTGTATACTCGATTCTAGTAAGTTAAGCAAATGAAATAAAGTGAAA
>CABFPE010000014.1:892430-920584 GCA_900660155.1 Hofstenia miamia
AACAAAATTCAATCCTTTTTTTAAATCGATTGTAATTTTTTTAAGAAGAGCTGAATATGAAATGAGTGATATTTTTCTGTGGGTTAATCTGGTCAAATCTCATGAATGCAAAGATTTTTATTTTCAGATTTTTATAATCAATACTCAAATATTTTAAACATTTCTTTAGTGTATACTCGATTCTAGTAAGTTAAGCAAATGAAATAAAGTGAAATAAGGTATTTCTTCATATGTGTTGTAATTGAATATATAAGTATTTATTTAAATTTTCAACTTACACTTAAGCTCAATTTTTAAATTGATATCAATTTAAATACACACTTAGAAATAGAAAAGATGATAATAAACAAAAAACTGTTTTTTATATTATACTTTAACAAATGGATGCATTAAGCATCTTATGAATTTTAGCACTGAGTAGGACTGACTTGGGATAATGCAGGAATTTGCTCTGTTAATATTGACAATATCATATATGAAAAAAAAACCGGAAGTTATTGAAAAAATATTTTATCAAAAATAAAATTTTGCATTGTAAAATGCAGTAAGCATTGCTCAAAATAAAGTTTCAATTTTTAATTGTTACCATTTTCACAATTCAATTGAACAGAGAGGGCTGCGGCAAGTAGCATTGAACTATCACCCAAACAGATACTGGTTTTGTGAAATATATTTAATGTTTTAAATTTCCTTGATAAATTTCGTTTTACTTCAATGGAATTACGACGTTCAAACATTCAATAATAACACTTACTGTCAATTGAATAATTGAGGACATTATTTTACCAATTGAAATTTCTTCTTAAAATTGATTTCATAATTTCAATAAAAATTAATTGCTGTTGTGGTCTTGGTAATGATTAACGTAGAAATTTATTGCACTATTTCAATCGAATAGGAAAAATTACAAATCGCTCCGATTATTCAATTTTCAAGTAAATATTTCTATAGTGATTAGCACCCACATATGTATCAGTATACGCTTGGTCATTTGCTTTCCCATTGCATCTTCTTTACAGGAATATGAATATTTGCCTCGCATATATTATTTTCTAAATTCTCGATCCCTCAACTTTTATTAGCAGTCTTTGGAAATTTCGAACGTGCTTCTTAAACAGTTTTCCCATTATTCTCAACTATGGAAGTTTTTTACAATTTCATTAAATGGTGCATTAAATCCTTTCGAATATACACTTATGTTCTCTAGCATACAGTTCTTTACTTTATATTTAATTAAAATCCCAACACCAAGGTTTTGTTCAACCATATGCTGATAACTTGAAGAATGTTGGACATAACAAATAACAATGAATGAATATCATTTAACCAAAAGCGGGACGAATCCATATGTTGTTTCCATTCGATGACATAGACCATGAAATTAATGTACGATATGTTCTTAATAAATTTTGAAAGGTGTTGGTGAGAGGAAATAACTATATTCAACAAATATTACTTGCTTCTGACTGAAGCAATACAAATTTGCGAGATCCGTCAAGGAAATGGCGTTTTACAGCGTTTACATGATTTCAAAATGACATCCTCATACTTAAGCAATCACAATGCAACAGTTTAAAATCTGGCCTCTAACAGTTCAGTTCAGTTGCTATGTCTACAAAACAATGTTTCTTGCTTTTGAAACTATTTTAATATTCTCAAATTGAAACATGCAAAATGCTTCGTCCAAATTTGCGAATAATTCGCTCCAGGCTTATTAAAAAAATTAGAAATCTTGGGATATTGACGAACCTATTGGTGGGTGTGATCCAGCTAATAGTGCAAATTTGTGCATTGTTCTTGTACCAGAAGTACCTTAGCCGTTTGAGGCCCAAAATGAAATGAAAGCTGCTTTCATAGTAAAAACGTATGATTTGCATTAAGCAGATGGTGAGAAGCAACCTTTCACCAAAATTGAATTCTGAAATGCCACTATGATGCAACACCAGGCTAGTACATATATGTACCAGCCCTTAAGAGTATCCACTAATATTGCCAAAATGAATGGCAAGAAACTAGGATCAATATAATACTTTTTAAACATATGGATTGATAAACTCCCTTGTAACCACATGATTTGCTTAATTATGTATATTCCCAAATCAGTGATCAGATTGATCAAACAGAATATTATGCTCAAGTAGAAAAGACAAAAGGTGTCAGGAGAATTTTGCTGAAACTTTTTAAGTATATTGATTTGCATTATCATAAGATTATTCATGCAAAATACAATAAACAGTGAATTATAGCAGTCTAGAAAAACGGATTTATTAATGTGGAACATGTATGTACCACCAAGCCTGAAAGGGTTAAACTATAAGCTGTTTTACAATAAGAATTCTGTTTTTTTAAATTCACAGTCTTATTCACATGATGTTCAGAGAATCAGAAGTCAATGCAGCAACAGCTCATATCAGCCACCTTCTTTCTCTGTAATAAACCTCTAAATGGATCTCTTGAGTTGAATAAAAGAACTGCGGTTACTGCGTTATAATCCTTGACACTATTTACAAAATCAGGAATTATGTTAAATTTATTATCAATATACTCATTGTCAATATACATGAGCATATTTTTTTAAATTAACCCCCCATGCGCTTTCTATCTAAGGGGATTTCTGAAAATGATGTGCAGATGCGAATGAAATGAGTCTCACAATTACAAAATATACAATTTTTCGAATGTTAATATTTACAATGATAAATTGCATCCTTTACTTATTTTCTAAAAAATAAGTGGATAGACTGGAACAAAACGAGATTTGCCGATTTGTTCCATACCGAGCTATAATCTGTCTCCATAGGATTAAAATCATGAAGTAACAGCTCTACAAATTTCGTTAAGTTTTCGTAGTCTAGACAAAAGCTCATTAAGAAGTTTGCCTACGACAATTTCCTTACTTAATTTCCTATGGATCTACAAATACGCAATTTAAAAGAGAAAAAAGTTTGTCATCCAAAGTGTCCCACTGTGCATATATATATGATTTATAAAACTTATTAATAGCATAAATATTCGTAGAGCAGTGGATCTCTAAAGTATGTAAGTTAATAAAATATTAAATGGCACTAAGAATTCAATTCTAAATATATCTAAGGCGGCTCTAACTAGCATTAGCGTAATATAATTTAATTAAATTTGTAACCTATTAATATAGAGCTAATCAGGCCAATTAAGATTCCATTAAATGTTAATGAATATGATAAATACTGTTAGAGTAATACGTCTCTAGATAGCTTGGGCCTAAATCGTAATAATTATGAGAGAAAAATTTTTGAAAACAATCTTCTGAGAACAATATTCCAAAAGCAATCTCTTTCATAGCAATTCATTGTTTCTATTTGTAAAAAACGGAAGCAATCACGTGCGAAAAAATTGGGATTCCTGAGAAAATAGCAATTGACTCCTGCGGAAATTGCAATTGGCAGAGAATCATAGAAATAACAATCTGGTGACTTTGTGTTAACAGAAATCATGTTGAAAGCCAAAATTCTAGTTGGTAAAAAGTCAGTAGGATACACTGAGGTACTTTTCTGTTTCTTTAAAATTTTGCCCTTTTTTAGGAATTTTTTAGATAGTCATTTAATAAACATTTAAAATAAGACTATAACGAACACAAAAATAAGTTGAATGAAAAATAAGAATATTTTGTAGGATCAAATTGATAATAGCGTTTAAATTATGGGGACTAAGATGTTGGAATTTTGCATGAAAATGGAAATGCAAGACAATAAATTAGCTATGTTTAAACGAGGCTCTTTTTGGGCTCGTTTTATGACCAATGCAGTACTCAAACTCGGCTCGCTGACAAATCAAATGCCGTGTTAACATTAAGCTTCCCACAAAGTTCTTTATTTATTTTTTCACCAAAAATTGTCTCAATTACGTTTGCTTAATGAACTTACAATTTTAGGGTGAGCTAAAATGAAAAAAAATCAACGAAATGAACTTGCAAAATTGCAATATGTTAAAAATAATTAATTTCAAAGAGGGACATCTATTTAATTGAATGGAATTTATTTTAAAAATTGAAACAAATATAATGGGATTTCAAATTTATATTAACAATTTTCAAGATACCTGAAAGCATTTTGTTGACATCCTCAATTATCTTTCCATGAGTTCGAGTTTTGCAGACTATCAACACTCACGCATCACAATTGAAATTTCAGCAATTCAAAGAGCTCGCGCACTGCAAAGATATTTATTCATGCACATTTCATAAGTCAGTCTGATATATTTAATAGCCCATTCTCAAAATTTGGCTTTGCATCGAACATATGTTTGCTTTCTAAAATGCTAGCAATCATTCTCCACTCCTGTTATTTCCGCAATCAATCAATTACTGAATATGATTACTTATCAGTCAAATAAAGGGAAAATAGAAGGTTTTTGTTGATAAGGGAGAGGCAATAACATTTAATGGCTTTCTAATATCAAACTCAATGTAGGTCAAGTTATCCATACTGACATGGAGTTCTGAATATAGCAGAACTCCATGATACTGATTATTTATTAATATACTTTTCCGGTTAATTTATGCTCAAATTATATTCTCCTATATGCAAAGCACTACAAAAAAACGATAAACACTAATGTCATGGCCAACTAAATTCCTTGCGTACATTTCAAGCAAAACGCAGTTTTTTTCACATTTGTGCATGATTCATATTTGTAAACTTAAAATCCAAATTTCCAGCATTTCTAAAAACATAGTTAGCATTTCAGAAATGTATTATTTTGTAGCAGCACAAATGCCACTATGTAATCCATAACTACCTTAGTTAAACTTGGCATATATGTTATATTCATTAAAATTAATGAGGACAGTGCCTTTACCTGACTTCTGTCAAAAAAATATTGATTTTTGAAGTACGTTGTTTACAATGTAGCATTTTATAAATTTCGGTATTTCAAATCATTTTAACATTATTTCACAGTTGACATTAAACTGCCAACGTCGCGTTTATGAGTTCTTCTATTTACAGTGCTTGCCATAAATGTTTAACACACCATATTTAGCAAATTAAAATTATAACTTTTTTTATTGTAAATTCAGGAACCTGTGATTATAAATTATATAACTAGTCGTAGTAACCGTAATTTTTTAAAATTCAACAGCGAACATTTATGGTTCCTCACTACGAATAGATTTATACCAATGCGTGCATGGACAAGAAATATAAATGCAAATAATGAATTTAAACAATTTCTAAGGATAAATTTTTGATATATGAAGAACTCGAGCTATGTCTCGATACTTACTAGTGAAACACAACAGCATGCTAGCAGAAGTTCAAAAAATATTGAGATTCAGATTCAGAGATCTACGTAGGCCACGTTTTTTCTACCCTGCTTCTTCAATTTCCCTACCAAATTTGAAGTGAGCTAAACAGTTCATTGGGACTGAATAATATTGATTATTGGAAATATTTAGAATTTAATGTAATAGCTAAATTCAACACCTTTTTATGGCACCGACGGCTATTATATGGATAAATTTAGGCCGGCTCTGGACAATTATTTTCGAGGATCTTGCTCCAGACCGACCTGGGTGTTGCCCAGCTCCGGCTGATTTACAACCATGTGCAGACTTGAAAACGTTAATATAAATAATATTCGATAGTAATGTAACGTACTTGGAAAAACAGCTTCGAATTGAATTTTTAAACTGCTATTTCCGATCAATCCAATTTGAAAAATTCATGAGTAAAAAAATTGAGGGAATGAGAAAGGCCTTAAAATCAATAGATAAAAATAAATGTCAGAGATGGATTTAGTTATTTTTAAAAATTAGCGTGTTTACAGCACCATCTTTGAGATAAATTCTTTACTATGCAAATCTACAGGAAAGTTCGTGTAGAGTATAATGCAAGTGATTTATTGATGAGAAATTTATAATAGAGTGCCTCTGAAATAAATACCATATATTGTTGCCACTCATCAGAATTTAATGTTCCTGAAACTTGAAAAGACATTCAGAAGAATATGTATTCAAACTCAGTGGAGCAAAACAAAGGTTCTTCGCATGAATATTCAATTAATGCCATGAAATGCTAAATTTATGCATTTATGGTAACATTTGGAATAAGCCATTGATTCTACAAAGATCATAATTGAATATTCTCAAATCTTTGCAATGGAAATAAGTGATTTGCGTAAATAAAGCATTTCAGTTTCAATGTGCTTTTTCTACTAGGTATTCTACTATTGCTATCCAAGATAATATTCATAGTCACATGCATTATACACAGTATATTTTTAGATTAAGAAAAGAAGCAATATATAGGCCTTCTAAAATATATGTAACTTAATTCAAATATTTATCAATAAATTTTGAGTAAGCTTTACTATGAAGAAATTTGAAAATGTGGTCTACCTAAATGGCTACCAAGCACGATGATTTCTGAATTGGATGTTTTTTTGTTTTTTAGCACCTGCGCTGACTACAACATGAATATAAAGGTTCTTGCTTTGGGAACCAATGTGTTCAGTATCTGCTAAGTTTTTGTTTTTGGCAGACTAAGAGCTTTGAAAAAAACATGTTCATACAAAGTTGCTGTTGAGTTTAGCTTTATCTATATGTAGACCATTTTCATCAGATATATAAACATGGAGTTCAGACATTCCTAAAAATTTCTTGCTAATATCTTTAATCAGTAGTTTAATGAGAGTACTTTCCAAGGTAGGGTTGGATAAATTTATAGCTGTGAGTTTAGTTTTCAACAAAGCCTTAGCAAATAAATTGTTTATCAATTATAATGAAACTGCAGAAGATTCACATGTCTGTCAATAATTTGTCATATAATTCCAATTTCAAATTATTCTCTATTTATTTTTAATGCAACAAAAAACAAGGACAGATTTTTTTGACTAAAAAATACTACTGCACCTTAGAGTTCTGCAAGACCATTATGTCGCTAGAGACTAGATTTTTCAATTTTTAACAACCTTATCAATATATCGCGAGATCATGTCGGACCATGGGACAAATGATCTGAAATGAAGTACTGAAATAGTTGCAAATCTTGTAAGCAATATATATATTTCACATGGATTTTCATAAACGGTAGCTATCATTTTAATAGTGATCACTTCTTGAAGAGATGTATCGCCTTCCTAATGGCTTTGTAAAAAAAATTAATTGATTCAATACTGATAAATATATAAAAGCTTCACTAATTAAATTTTCTTTATGATAAATTTCTTCCTCAGAAATAAGAACTGAATAAGCAAAATATCTAAATGGGATTGCTGTGTATTTTTTCTAAATATACCACTTAAATGCATCACAAATGCATCATATACAATGAAAAAATAATGCTATATTTTAAATTTTGAATTAAAAGTAAATGCTGCAACAAAATTATTGTATGAGTCAAAGCTGGTCAGAAAAAGAACACTATCAATAACAACTTATTCTATGTGCAAATAGTTCTAAAAGTATGCTCCACCAATACAGTGAATTTAAATCATAGAATATAAAGACTTTACATCCAATGACAAAGCGGCAAGCAAATGCTGGGATAATACATTTAGTCTTTAGTTGCCCATATATTTTCTACACGATTTAATTTTCTCTCTCTCTCTCTTTATATATATATATATATATATATATATATATATATATATATATAACCTTCTTTTTGACATTATCATAGTTAGTTATTTATATGTTCGAAATCTTGATCGCAGAAAATTGTCTCGGATTTAGTTATCAAGATTTTTTTAGCAAATAATTTCTACGGAAAAGTTGTGTAAACTTGATATCTAGCAGCTCGTAATAAAATATGAAGAACGTATTTTTAGCATAGTCACTTTGCATCTTGTATGTGTTGTTGAGAATGACAGTTTTTTGTGTAGGACATGTGATTCATCATTTACAATTTTCAAGAGATTTTTAGAAATTTCTTTAAAAGCACTGTTTATTACTTCATATAAATGCCTTTTCTCAATTTTTGCAATTTTCGCATAGAGTTTGATAGGTTTTCGCATTTGATTTCTTTGTAGTTTCGAAAGCCTACTCACATATATATATATATATATAAATATATATATATATATATATATATATATACCAATAACTTGTTTTTACTAGTAAAGTATTCTACAAGAAATGACAAACTTTCTTTTCATGTTAGCCGTTCTTATAACGTGTGAAACATGACTATTCCAAGTTAGATTTTCGTCAATGTTCAAGCCTAAGTATGTATAGGTTATTGCCGGTTGTATTGCTTCTCCGTTAACTAAAATTCTATCTTTTAAAATACATTTAAGATGAGCTTTCTTAATGTTAGGAATAATTAATTCTTGAGATTTACTGTGTTAATTTTAAGGTTCCTTACAACAGACAGTTTAATAACTTGTTATATGGAAACATTATACTTCTGATAGTCTCTGCAAGCAGATTGATAGTAGATTCTACCAATGATATGCATATCGTCAGAATCTTTTGCAATATCAACAACCGATCTTTCAATGTTAATAATTTCATTTGAAATTTCGTCAGTTTGGTCAGTAAATAACATTCCACTTAGTTGGCCTCCTTGTGGTAAACCAAAAATTAATTCGATTGGCAATGAATACTTTTTGTATTTAACTTGTGACCAACCTGATATATACTGAAATATCCATTCTGCGAGCAATAGTGACCTTTCCTTAATTCGATTTATCATTTTTGTTGAAAAATGGTATTAAATGCACTACTGTAGTCAAAGAACATCATTCTCGCTAAGAATATTGAATCTGCATTGAGTGAATTGTACACATATTGCATGGTATACAAAAGTAAATCAGAAGTACATTTATTTTATTAGTATGCAAATTGAAATTTATCAAACTTTTTTTCCATTTCTTATTGTAAATATTAGCAATGAACTTGTCAATCAATCTTGCTAGAATCGGAGTCACAGCAATTGGCCTGAAGTTTTTTTAGGTTTTCTTCGCATACTTCAATATTATTAGTCTTTGGTACAGGGGTAACAACAGCTTTCTTCCACTCATTAGAATATTCAATTTTCTTTAAATATCTATTAAATAAGCATAACTAAGTTCGTTTGAGAAGCATTTAAAAAACCAGTTTGCTACTTTTGAAATGCCTTTAGAGGAACTTAAGGGAACATTTGAAAAAAATCTTGAAATTGCTCTTTGGATATTACGGCAGTAGTTTCTTATATTTCTCTAGTGTTTAATTCTTTGTCTTTACAATTGCCCTCATTAAATCTACAGAAGAAATTATTTAGCTTCATATTCTGATATATGTAGATTGCATATCTTTTTTCTTACTCTTTTATTCACTTCATTTTGTAATCATCTTTGTTCATTGATTGCATTTTTGAATTTCGAATTGTATGAACAGTACTATTTACTTTCCGTTGAATGATTTTTCGCTCACAAATTTTCTTTTTATTAAGAGCACTCCTTTTCTCTTTATGGAGTTCATCAAGTTCTTTGTTACATATTTTTTCAGTTCTGTAGATTGTTTGCACAGATTTTTTACGGCTCTTGATCATGATTTTAGCAAGTGTTTTTTCTAATTTCTCTATTAATAGATTTACATCGTCTTCATTTAGCATCTCGTCCCATTCAGTTGCCCGCAGTTTTTCGTTGATGATTTCAAAATCATAACTTTCCAGAGAATCATTGTGGTGATATTGATTTTTAAATTTAGTTTTGCAGTCATATTTAAGTTTAGCGAGTTAACTAAAATGAAACATAATATTATTTTTCCCTATAGGGGAATCATATTGGATATCATAATAATTAGTATTACTTAGGTAGATAAATCCATTTGCGACTTATATATATATATATATATATATTGCTTGCATGCTAGAGGCTCACCGAGAACGCCACTCTTCCACCAACTTAGACAGTGCTATCCCTCCGAGGTCTACTTCACAACCTACTACGAGCATCAACTGTGAACCAATATTCACCCAGTCTCCCATTTCGTATGTATCAACTTTATCTACCTTAGCAACCCCTGTTCCACCTATGGGAATGCGATAAGTCTCTTTGGTTCCCTTGAGTACCACCATTGTACCGTCTCCTTCCGAGCATGTTGCTGATGGAAGCCCATCTCCTGATGCACCTATTAGGTCAGCAATGCGTGGCCGACCATGGTTCACCAGCTCAGTTCTTCCCGTAGAGCCTCACGGTTGCCCCAAATGCTTCAACAAGCATTCCGCTCTACCAAAATTCACTGGTCAAATCGATGCTGTCTCTCAGACCTTCGAAGAATAGTTCTTTCTATATGAGTTGACCATGAAACAGTACCGAAAAACACAAGATGACGCTGTATCACAATTTCCGTTATACTTTCATGGACTGGCTTGCTACCAGTACATGATGCTTGACAAAGGAACTAAGTATAATTATCAGTTACTGGTAGGCTATTTTGAAGATCACTACAAAGCGCCTCATATAAAACATCAGTACAAAACCCTTTTGTGCGACATGTCCTTCCAAAAGGGTGACGACGTCCGAAACTATATAACGCAAGTAGAGAGGCTCTTTTGTTTGAGCAATCTATTGCCTGAGTACTCCCAGCACGACCTCTTCACTTACATCCCATGGATTTCCACCATCTATCTGCTCCCGTTTGGAACTAAAGTGTGATCCAGAGGATGATCTGACAACAATAATATGAAAGGCAATCAGTGTTGTCTATCTAATGCATAATACAAGCCGAATTGATAAAGATGTTGCTAAACTAAAAACCACCGCTGACCTGAGCAAGCCTACCACCAAGGAAGGTCCTTCTCGAACTCGTGGCAAGAAGGACTTTGACCTGTCCTCAATCAGATGTTTTAATTGCAGACAAAAAGGCCAATTGAAAACTGCATACACTGCCGCCATCCAGATCTGATTGGCCACCAATGGATTTCTGATTGATGATGAGACTGCCAATCCTGGCAGCAATGCTTTACATACCACCAAGCCTTTAAACTAGAGGGAGCGCCGTCTCCCACCAAACAAGCGCAGGAGATCCTTGTTATCACCCACCTAATGCGGAACAACGGGATTCCCATTGTCATCAATGGAAGTCTTGTAAATACTACAGTGGATACTGGAGCCACTGCCTCGATAATTAGCAATGTATGTTGCTCAGCATTATGCATGAACCAAGATGCATTAGACCCGTCTACTATAAGCCTGATTGATGCATCTGGGAACAAGATCTCCCTCAGAGGAAAAGTGAATGATGTAGATATGCGAATCAACAACAAACCATTTCAAGTCAATTTAGAAGTGGTGGATACCTCTGACCACACTTTGCCTTACGACATTACCTTGGGAAACTATTTTCTTGAATGCAAATCTTGTGTGATTGATTTTGGAAACAAAACGATCTCCATAAAGGACCACGAGGCCACCCAGTTAGCAACAGTCCCTGAGGAGGAAATCTTCAACTTAACAGAACCTATGTTTATTGAGGGTCATCACTGGACTCATGTCCCCTGTTCTCTTACCAATGATACAATGGAGATGTAATGATAGCTGGGCTAAAGGGAAACTGCCCAAGAGGCATCAACTTATCACCAGATCTGTGTCATGTTCAACATGGAAAAACCTCCGTCACTATACTTAATAGCTCTAAATCTCTGATTCAGGTAGATACCATTAAGCTTACAATCATGGCCATGCCTGTCAAATTGATTACTGAGTCCACGGATTGTCTACCTGTACTTACTGCTATACACAACATGGATGAGCCGCCTGATACTGTTAAAATTCCGTCAGTATTGAGTGAATCCCATCCAAACCTAGTGAGGAAGAGCGTCAAACACTGATATCACTGCTCAAATGGAAAAGCGAAGTCTTAAACTATGGAGCCATGAGCATTGGCCAGGCCATAGGAGAGGAACATTCAATTGAGACAAAGACTGATAAGCCGATTCAACTACTGGTACAGCGAGTTCCGGAAAGGTTAAAAGATCCCTATGAGAAAGTGCCAAGGGACCTCCTGGAAAGTGGCATTATTCAGGGGAGCAACAGCCCCTACACGGCGCCCACAGTCTTTATTAAGCAAGGGGTAAGTATCACTTGTGCATCAATTTCTGCAATTTGAACGATATTAGGATAGAAGATGCCTACCCTCTCCTGAGGATAGAGGACTTTCTGTACAACACCAGTAAATACAAGTTCTTCTCATGCCTTGACCTGTGTAAGGCCTACTGGCAGGTCCCTATGAAAGAGTCTGACATCTGAAGAACCACCTTTATTACTCCTTATGGTCTCTATGAGTGGCGATACATGGCCTTTTGTCTATGCAATGCTCCTGCGACCTTTCAGAGGTATGTAACAAAGGTGCTTAAGAATAACATGAGTGTTTTGGAGCTAGGTATATCAGCATATATCAACAACATCTTAGTCGCCAGCAACACCTTCAAAGAACATCTAGATAAATTGAAACACACCCTTGAACTGCTCCAGAATGCTGGGCTGTGAGTCAATGGCAACAAGTGTGCTCTGGCTCAGAGCAATTTACCTTTTTGGGGCGTGTAATGGAACCCACCAAGATTTCAATTAAGACCAATGCAAAGGATTTCCTCAATCAGATAGAGACGCTAAAAAGCTGAAAAGATATCCAGAGGCTTATGGGTTTCATAAACTACTATGGGATGTTTATCCCTGATTTGGCGGAAAAACCAAAAGTATTTCCCATCTGTTGAAAAAGTCAGTCGAATTTAAATGGACATGGCGGGAATAGGAGAGTCTCGACCAAATAAAGACGGAATGCAAGAAAATTCCTTCTCTCAATACTCCTGATTATTCGAAAAGTTTCATTGTGGATTGTGACGCCAGTGCCATGGCCATGAGTGGTGTGCTTAGTCAAATTATGAACAGTGTAGAGAGCCCTGTGCAGTACTTTAGCCACAAGTTACGAGCTGCAGAGAGAAATTATGGAGCCACAAAGAGTGAGATGCTCACCATGGTAGAATTGTTAAAGAAATTCTGATACTTTATTTTGGGACACCCTTTTGTGGCACTCACTGATAATAGCACTCTTGATTGGCTCAAGAAGTTTCTGGTGACAAGTAGAATATAGTAGCCAGGTGGATTGAGTTCCTCAATGATTTTTTGTTCACCATCCAGCACTGACCTGGGAAGCTCAACCTCAATGCCAACTACTGGACAGCCCTTCCCAGTTATGAGCATGACCTAAAGAAGCTGGCAGGGGAACAAATCCAGTTTGGATTCATTCTGTTAACAGAATATGAAACACTACCTGAGATCAACACTGACCAGCAGGGCAGAGAGATCTTGCCCATCCTGGTGAGAGAAGAAATAACCACCCAAGAAATAATATACTACCAGAAATGAGACAGGGTATTGTCCAAAATTTTGCACAGACTCACAGATCCTCTTTTTCCAATGGATCCACTAACTGATAGATATTTCCAGAAGTACAACTGGCAGATCAGCAAGCAAGGCCTCCTCTACGCTAAGAGTAGGAACAATCAGCTGGCTGTCCCAGAATACTACCAACGCAATCTACTTAGGCGAGTCCATGAGCATGGTCACTTGGGCATCATCCAAACGGAAAAAACATTTAACACAAGAAATGTAATGATTGGTATTAGAGCCGTGGTAATTGACGTAATTGACAAGCATGAGGCATGCCTCCTGTAGAATGCCAGTCACTTCCCAGAGCAGTGAGTGGCCCTCAAGAGCTGACCTGCCAAAAGGCCAAGTGAGATCATCCATATGGACCTCAAACAACTATCACGTGACAATAATGGCTATCAATATGTACTGGTCATGGTTGACCATTTTACAAAGTACGCACACATCATCCCACTCAATAGCACCACCACAGAACAAATAGTGGAGAAAGTCATGAAGGAGTGGATTCTCAAGTTTGGACCTTTGGAGAAGCTTGTGTCTGACAAAGGTCCCCAATTTGAAAGCAATTTAATGACAGTGCTTAGCCGAGAGATGGAAATAATCCATGAATTTATCACCACCTACCACCCTCAGTCAAATGGCCTGGTGGAACATCTTAATCAGACACTAATTAAATTATTAAGAGTAGCTTTGTTGTGAGCAGCCGGAAATCAATGGCGACATGTTGTTGAGGCTGTTGAATATTTCTATAACACCTCCATTCATATGACCACCAGAGTAAGCCCATTCTATGCCATGTTTGGAAGGGAAGCATTAACACCCTTATCAATGATGTCAGCATAGACAAGTATGTAGCGCAATTAATGCACAAATTGCATCAGATTCACCTGACCATATGTCACAATATGGGTCAGTCAGTCATCTGGCAGAAAAGAAACTTCAATAAAAACTTTATGGAGAGTCACACAAGCGTGGTGACAAGGTATTTGTGTATTTTCCACATCCTGTCACTGACCAGAACCAAGTGCAAAAGTTAGTCACCAACTGGCAGGGCCTCTTCACTCTTAACAATGGAAAAGTAGTTCACTTTCAACGGCTCAAGCAAGCTATTAAAGGTATTGAACACATGATTTTGGATGATAACACTGAAATTACACTAGTTAATAATGGCATTGATGTGTAGGAGAAATATGATAACCCAACCGAATTTCCTAAAGAGGAATTTAATGAGTCTGAGTAATATGATACTAATATTACTGATATTGATTTATATAATGCACAAGTACTGCCCAGACGTTGCACTAGAGAGATTGCTCTTACTGATCCCAGTACTTGGGACCTTAACCTTAATTATTTGTTTAGGGATGATTCCTCACAGCAAGAAACAAGATCCACCATCACCTCTAGGATGCCGTCAAGTGCACAGGAGATTGGACATTAGAGAGGGTTCAGATGCTCCAACTATGCGCGGGAGAAGCATATCTCTGCCTGAAGGGGCAAGTGACTGGAAAAGACGACGTCACAATGGTGCTGAGCAGATTCTGACTTTGTCAGGGCAATGCGTGGCCCTGATGATGAGGAGAGCAGAGAGCATTCCTGCAACCCTGTCTTGCTACTATGTGGGTAGATGGGTATCTCCACATGCAAGGGCCCCATTTTGTGACATAACTAATGTAAATAAGACCCCACTTAGTGACTTGATAGCCCCCTCAACCTCTTTTGATTCGACTTCCACTACCTCCACTATCCATTCACACAAGGTTGAAGAAAGAAAAAGAAAATGTCAAAGATAGGCGCCAAGACAATCCATCCATATTTCATCACTACAAGGCGCGCTACACACTTTGTTAGGGATAACATATCTGAAGAGATACAAAACAAGATTAGGTGGAACTACAAAAACAAGACACTAACTAGCTCAATCAATATAGTTTGTCATGGAGGCAGAGAGGAGACCTCTAGTTAATGCACTCATTCTTTATGACAGTAAAATTTACGAAGGTCTGGGCCCACATTATTGGAGAAGTACAGTTCACACTTCATTTGATGAAGACTTTACCATACCCAACCTCTGTTGATTCATCAATAACTGGAGAGGTATTCAGAAGTTTGATTGCATTAACATCGACCTCCCCAACTTACTGATAATTTATTTCTTATGGGTAAATGAGGTCATGAAACCCAATACCATGGAGAATATCAAAATTGCATACCATTTAGCAAAAGTGGAAAAAATATGACTCGTGATTGTGCTCTGCATGGAATTCAAAGAAGAGATTCCTGAACAGATCACAAGCCTCCACTTCCTAATTGAAAACTTTTTTATGATCTACCCAGAGACATACAGGCCCGTGTCAATTTACCACACCAATGTCCTGTCCGTTACACTGATTTGCTCCTCTGCAAACATATTCCAACCTACCAACTCACCATGGATCAAAAACTTACTATCAACACTGCCATCCAATCTCAGACGCTAGAGCTCATTGATCCAACCACACCCACACTCACGAGAGCCACCAACCTGCATGCCAGATACGCCTTTGCTCAAAGTGCCACCACCCTCAAGGAGATAAATGACATATGGCAAAACTTGAAAGCAGATCAGAATCCGGAAACAGAGTGTCTTGTCTTGGAGATCAGGAGCCCATCATCACAGTACCACCCTCCAGTTGAAAGGATGCTATGTGAGATTCGTCTGTCATACAAGACACAAGACTGCAAGAACTACAAGGAATGACTCTTTTCAGAGCGCAACATACCAGATATCTTTGCAAGAGGAGCTATATGGGTTCTCACTATATTTTTAACCAAGAAACCTACCCTCACTCTGCCTATGGATGTGAACACCAGGATTGCTCTAGCTAAAAAATCACCGCACAAGATCACAGTCTGCCTGCTTGTTTGGAAAGTTAAGAATTGATCACTTCACCAATGTGCACAACCGTCATCACCCGGAAAATTGAAATGGCCCATGGAAAGATTTGAAAAGTATTATGCCCAACTGGTGGGGGGGCGTGTAGCGTAACCAGCAAGATGTCAATCATGACAATATGTCAATGCCTTGGGATTTGTCCGTCAGACATAAACATTTTCTCCGACACTCTCAAAAAATTTATGTGGGGTGTGACAGCCGACACCAAGTTTTGCGATTTCAGTTTACATGATGGCCCACTGTGCAAGCAAAGTGTGATGAAGCATCTGCCTGGGTCTACCACATGATTCAGAGAGGCCTTGAAGATAAATAACGTTGAGGACAAATCCGAAATATTTTTTAACCTAGAAAGACTTAGTTATCCTGAGTGCAGCAAATATCAATTTATAGAAATAGCCAGGAAAGTGAAGAAGATGATAAAATCATACCCATTACAATACTGGAACAGGTAATGAAAACCCCGGAGCAATTCTACTGAGAATAAGAGCTAGTACTCAACACCTTCGTAGGGCAGCTATCCCCAACAATCAGAGACCTCATCAAGCAGGTCAACATCGAGAAATTCGGAGGCCCCCTGTCACTGCCAAAGTCAACCCCCAGTGGTCAATACAGAGGAGGAAAGAATATTGACCTTCGAGCATTGCCCAGAAGAGTTAGCAGAAGATCTCACTATACAAGAACGCCTGCTCAGAGAATCAAAGGATAAAGACATCTTGGGCATGATGAAATGGTGCCTTACGGAAATGTTTACCAAGGAGGACCTGGTGGTTCTACTATTGCCAGGGTGATGCATGGCCCTGGATGTAGAGTGCACGACAGCTCGTGTCAAGATTAACAATTCTCAAGTTGACCAGCTACGTCTCCACAGTTTACAAGGAAGATTCTGGGACACAATCATGGAAGCTCCTATCAACTACCCCGTCACGATGGGAACTGCCAGCCTACAAAAAGAGCTTAACTTTAAAGAACTGGAGAAGAAAGTGGACAAAAACAATCCTTTGTGCATCCCACTGCCATGTATCAAGACGCCGCTGATCCTGCCAAAGTGGAGAGTGAAAAAAGGGAAGAAAAAGATCGCTGCCTACCTCCCTGACAAGTTTAACTACGTTAGTAATAGCAGAGACGCCAAGCAGTTGAGCCAAACAGATGAGTATAAAGTAATCCGCGACCAACTCATAGATGCGACAATCGGGAGCAACATTGTTAGTATCAGAAAATGAAGGAGGCCAATGGCAATTTGTTAACAATAGTGCAACTTTTTAGAGTCTATTTTTAACACCACTTACTCATTTCAGGATATAAAACTGTTGTTGGTATTTTAGTTTTACATACAAAATAGCAGTTTGATGTTGTTAGTATCCAGCAGATGTATTCTACTATGTACATAGGGATTTCTTCGCCAAATCAGCCAAGAAATACTACCTAAAAAGAAGACATGTCGAAAAGAAGCTTACCTAGCATACCTTGGAATCTGCACTCAAATCAAAGCAAGATATCTGCATCAAATTTTGTTTGTGAACACTGCTGCTATGCTCTTGAAGGCTCTTATTTCAAGAATAAACAGTAGAATTTATTAGCTGAACATGTTAGAAGTTTGTGAAGCAGCTGGATAAAAAATGTGAGACATTTCATTACATCCAGAACCTGTTTCCATTGCTCTCACAAGCAAAAAAATGAAAGCAGACACCCCGTGGCTGTTGTATGTGTATTTTTGGGAAATCACCAAGCTGAAAATTGCAAACAGTTGGTGGAAAATTTGATAGTTGCATATCTGAAAATGGGCTACTGAATGTTTTTTAAATTTCAAATCAATATGATGAAAATATAATTGGATATGATGTTTGGAATTTCTTGCAAAAACTGATCTGACTTAATTTCATTGGCACTCATATCCAAAAATTTACTTTTTTGAAGCATTTTTCCTATTAATTGACATTGAATTAGGATAATTATAATTGTTTAGCAATTATAAAATGTTGTCTATTTGAAAAAAAAGTGTTCTACATATGTTTTACTAAAATTACAAAGTCAAGAAGACTAATATTCTATAAATCCTACAAAAAGTAATACATTGATATCCTGAACCTGATTTTTAGACAAAACACATTCTTACTTCTTATCTAATTGCAATGTAATAAATTAGAAAATAATAGTTTTGACTCTAAGAAAAACATTGTGTTACACAGGGTAATCAATAGTAGGCAACACAACTTTAAAGTCAACATATCAATTTGCACAAACGTAATACACATCTACACAGAAGCCCCATCAGTAGCAATGATTGCTTCTAAACGATTGATAAAGGATCTAAGCTTGCTGTGCAATCTAACATTAGTAGCTAAGTTCATAAAGTCAACCGAAACTTATTCCCACGTCCCTAGAATTCTTAAAATTCTGACTCCGTCTAAAAACTTTTTAATTTGTGAATATGCGCCTATCCATCAAAGTGGTGTTTAATTAGTAAGCAGGTTGCCTAAGAAGTAATATGAGGTGCTCTTCCAACCACCATGCGCAATTGGAGCAACATATGGTCTGCCAATATGATGTTGCCAAACGAACTTCCAAATCGGTTAAGTATTTTTAAATTGAGCTACCAAGTGTAGGAAAAATTCTACATACCTCTCAGCATTATATTTTCTCCTGTTAATTCTATTTACCAATATTAACTGTGTTTATGCATAACATAAGCGAAGCTGTTTTGAAAGATCCTCTACAATGGAATTCCAGCACTGCGTACACTCGTTTTGCGACAACTTTCTTTACACAGAACTTAATTTTACGCAATCCTGGATTTTAAAAAAAGGTATGAACTAATCTACAATTAATATGTGAATGACCTAAAATGCAAAGAGCCATGTCTTATGATTGTCTATACATGGCAGCACACATACATAATAAACATTTGTACAGGAATAAAATTACTTAAAGTTCTTAACTGTCAATTAAAAATTGAGGACTTCTTTATTATATTTGTGAAAAAGTCTCTAATGCTTAAGTTTTTTTTAAAACGAAACACCTAAATATGAAACTCTATAAGATATTGGTAAACATCCAAGTTTAATGTAGGTTATTAGTGCATTAAATTTCAAGAGCCATGAAGTAACATAAATTGAAGATTTAAATATATTCAATTGCAGTTGGTTTCTATTTAACCAATATTAAATATTTGCAAGGTCTATATTCACTAATTTTGCATTCATATGCAACATACATAAATGTAGCATAAATCCTCATATTGTGCTATTTGCGTTGAGATGCTAAAGCCTCATTTATAAAAAATTTAAGTAGGTAAGGCCAATTACTGATTCCTGTGGCTGTGGTATATTTCGTCTTCCACTTTGAAAAGAAAAATAAATGTGCTCAATTTTCACGGTCTGGTTACGATCTGATAAGAAACTGATTGATAGCATCGCAGCTAAAGACGTGCTTTTTCAATTTGATTAATAATAGTTGATTCAACATGCTATCAAATGGTTTTGCCAAACTAAGAACATGATGCCACCATATATTTTTTTTACTTAAGTACGTACGTACGCCAGTTATCTACTGCAAAAAGCTATGCTCCCAAATTATTTGATGGAATAATCCAAAAATCTATTTTTCATCACTTATTAGACCTAAGCCCTAAACACAATTCACTAATTGATGCTTCCTAAATCAAATCCTAAACCGAAAACCAGAAATTAAAACCTAAATTTTTCATTTTTTATACACCAAGATAGAAACCAAGTCAAAAATGCATGTCTTCAATCCCAAAAAAAATTGCATGGGTAAAAATTTTCTATGTTTTTTCAAAATTGCAATGCAATAAAATTGACACTTTGAGCGAACCCCACCGACATTATTTTCCAAAATTATGGTAATAATAATAATGTAATAATTGAAATATAAAAATAAAAGTGGGAGAATTCCGAATTTTCTTGAAGCAATATAAAATATCTTTTACCTAGAAAACCTAGTGAGAGATCTCAGTTCATATTCCTTAGGAATCCTTCATTGAAAAAATATTGGATGCTAAATTAAAATATTATTGTTTTAAAAATTTTGAATTTTGCCACGCAAATACAATCAAGGTCTTTTACAAAATAACAAAGAAGTTTAAAGCAAGAATGTAGGATTTTACATAATAAGTGATTTCAATAAATAACTGAATACATTTTGTCTTTTGTAGAACATTTTTTCAATAATCTTGGATCCATTGCTTTCGGATTTAAACAGCAGATGCTGATTACATTATGTGCTAACAGAATTAGCAATGTATATAGCTATAAATTAACTAGCATAAGTTAAATAGTGGGATGAGCATATTCTGCAAATATGCAGTTACGTTAACATAAATTGCACTTAAGTAGATTAAAAATTACGTCAAAAATTCCATTAGAATCTATTTGTGACGAGAAAGTGACAAATGATTAGAAGCATAAGAAGAACACATAAAAACATGTATTCACAATAAATTGTATTATAAATTTGAAGATACCAGGAGTAAAATTCTTGCTCACATTGGTATAGGAAAGTGCTTCATTATACATATTCACCAGCATGGTCAAGTCAAAATGGTATAAAATATTCATATTTAGGGGCGTTAATTAGATCAATTGATGTCTCAATTCATGTTATTAAGACTTCTTCGACTGGATCAAATATATCAAATGAGATTATATTCAGGCCCTGTTTCAATTAATTCTTCGCCCCGCATCAATTGCAAGGAACCTTTTTTTAAGCGGAACAAAGTTTATCCTGCTGCGTAAAAAACCAACCGAGCTGCTTAATTAGTGGTGCAAGGTTTTTTAATGTTTTAATTATATTCAAAAAAGTCAAAATTCCACACTCAAACATCCAGCGCTTAATTTATCGAGGTCTATTAGTTGCATATACATAAAAATATATGGAAGTAGCTGCTCTGAGACTTATAATTACCTAACGGACATACTTATAAGAACACCTTATCTTCGTCCGCTTACGTAAGCCTATTTGCATTAAAATAAAAAATCCTTCAATTTCTAGAAATTATTTGAATTTTAAAACTTTCGTTGAGAAAAAATATTTATGGAGAAATAGAAGAAACTCTTAGACTAAAGTCAATTTTCAATTAAATCGATTCAATTGTATTGTAATTATTCTAAATCGTTTCCATTTCCATCTCTGAGTCGCTATTTTTTTAATTTGTGGATATTTTTATGAGTATATATTTTGCATCATAAGTTATTGTTACACTAGTTAACACTCACCAGAAAACCCTCTATATGCAGATGGAAGAGATAAAATGAGGCAAGCATCTATTCAAGAGTAGTTTTCAATAACATTTCGATTCCCTACACCAAGTTTGTAAATGAGTGTAATGGCTTGACATACGCCTTCCACTAGTCAAATAGCAAATGAACTGTAATCCCCTAATTTTTACTACAAAACTTTTTTCAAACGTTTATAAAAAAGATGAAGCAAATTAATATTTTTAAGAATATATTTCAATTTTCTAAAGCCTAGTATCCTAGATGTTGAGCTGAACATTTGTTTACTTTGTTTAGGTTTAAACATTTTCAATATGTTGTTTGGTGTAAAGTGACTGTGCTTTACTACTATCAGGCTGGCTTATTAATATCTATAGTTTTGTAAATCTCTTTTAAAAGACACGAAGGTGAAGTCTAGGAATTTTGTGTACACTTAAAGCAAAATACGATATCTCAAGTTATATGAAATTTTGACTAATTATAATTTAATGAAAGTCTTTTACTGCTTTGATATATTGCCAAAAAACATTCAAAGGAAAACTTTTCCAGCTAATTAACCTTAATCTTTGTAAATGGATGTTATTATTAATATCGAATTCTAAACAGAGATATTAGCTTGAATTCATATCTGAGATCTTAAAATACTTAGTTACTGATAGATAAATTATAATATTGAATTACATTAATTAATAAACTACTATGGTTTTTACAGCTCTTGTATCATTTTGCAATTTTATTTGATTTGATAAAATATTTCTCAACATCTTAGAAGGTAGATATGCAAAGAAAAAAGTAGCAATGTCTTTATATTTGAAGAAACTTGTAAATTTTCGAAAATCCAAGGAAAGAATTTTGAATGTATTTTTCAATTTAACTTAAAGTGATATAAAAAAATTAGTAGCTTTTGGTTAATATTCATAAATAATTAACTTTGACAGATTCATAATGAAAAAATGTCTTTCTAAAATATTTTATGTTTGAAAGAAATAGACACTTGAAATCAGGGGCGCCGGAAGAATTCCTAGTAGGCGGGGCAGTCTTTATCCACATCAAACAATCGCCATGAAATATAAAACACATCAACTTATGTATTAACAGAATAAAGCATAACTGTTAAATCATGTCCACTCCAAATGATTCTGTCCCCCTTGAAAAAGCAACGGGACAGCTGCCCCTTTATGTTCAGGCGCCCGTGCTTGAAATATATACTTGAATATAAGGAGAAATAGATATAAACTCTCTTTAACTTCCAATTTATAATATGACATTGTCGGTGGCGGATCTAGGAATTTCTGGTGGGGTGTATCCTTATAGTTTAGAATTTTTTTCAGTGCCCACATTACAAACGTGTATATATCCCGAAATTACTTTTAGTGTTAAAATAGCGAGTCTACTCTATCTAGATCAGTAACTCTTCAGCTGTTGACTCCATTTTTTGTAGAACGTATGATGATCACGTGTGAAATGAGAAATTCTCAAGCCATTACAAATAAGCAATGTGATTAAGCATGTATTCACAACTGTACTTGAACTTGAATTTTAATTACTTTTAGAATTTCTGTCAGGGTTTGAATCAAAAGGTAGTGAACTGCAATTTTTGATATAATTTCAGAAAATTGATATACAAAATAAATTTGATCAAACCAAAAATCAAATTTCAATTTCAGAAACAGCCTATATGTCATGACATTGATAGCGATACATGTGGTAGTGATGAAGATGACCATCTATTTACAGATATATAAGACATTGTAAAATCTTCAAAGGAGATATGTGCGTCAACATACCACTCCAAGCGCGAATAAATTGGCATATTCATTTGCAGATTAATAATAGAATGATGACAATATTTCAAAAACTGATTGCTTAGGATATCAAAACTTTATCAAGATAATACTTCATTTACAATTCATAATGAAATGGACATTATATGCAAAATGGATATACATTCATTTGCAAATTGAAGTTATATGAAAACACTATTCAAAACTTTGTCAAGATAATACTTAATTTACAATTCATAATGAAATAGACATTATATGCAAAATGGATATACATTCATTTGCAAATTGAAGTTTTATGAAAACACTATTCATAAAATTCCGAATCATTTGCTTTTATATGTAGGCGTAGCGAGTTGCAGCACAAATTAACTTTTCTTAAAAATGCATGTTTTCATGAGTTACATTATTTTGAAGAATAATTTTAAAAATTCTTTCATCTACAATGGTGCAGAGTTACACACTGGCCGGCCTGTTGGAAAATAAGCCATTTTTCGGGAAAGGTAGGATCGGGCCTAGGCTTTCTGTGACTATCTCGGACTGGTCTTTGCAAAAATTCTTGGTGGGGGGATCCATTCCGCGATCCCCCCTTCTGAATCCGCAACCGGACATAGTTAAAAATATGTTCCACAAAAATATGACATCATTTCTGTCAACATCAAAGTTTTTAATGCCTAATGTTAAATAAGCAAAATACAAATAATGTAATAAAGTTCATATATATATATATATATATATATATATATATATATATATGTATATATATTTATTTGGGTATTCACTTTAATATCCATTTTCTTAAACTAACGATACTGAATCATTTTTGAATGAAATTTTATCCATAAAAAGAAAAACAAACTTCATTTTATTAAAATCTTCTTTATTTAAGTCCAATTTTTTATTCTAATGTGCAACATTTTGGATATTTTAAGTATATTAGAGTTGTGCATTTATTTTGTACCCAATTGCCAAATGGCTGAGAACTGAAAAAATTTTGAATTTTGACTTCTTGCCAAAGTTCTAACTTCTTAGAATTTAGTTCCTGTTTCTTAGCAAAAAAGAATGTACTTAATTTTGAAGAACTTGCTGTAAATTTCAGAGGTTGATATAACAAATATAATAAACTTTTGAATCTGTATTTGAGACATTAATGATTTTTACAGTACCTTTTTTCACAATTCCTATGAATTTTTTTTCGCAAATTTATGGCATACGATTTAAAGAAGTCATAAAAGTGTTAAAGAAAAGCCAATATGACAAATAAAATTAAACTAGAGACACAAAAGTGCTCTTAAAACTTGAGCAATCATTACCCTTTGAGAACAATATTTTGTAATAAAATCACAGAAGTTAAATTTGCAAATTGAAATTGATTATATATTTAATTTTGGCTACCCATTCCTGCTGTTGATTTTAGGGAACAAATGCTTAAGCAAACAAAGTCTTTTAATGTAAATATCCACATTTGATGCAAGTGTCACTTGTTCAAATTCAACATTTAATTACAACTGCACTTTAGATATTAATTAAAAGTTCATCTCCGTTGTTAATCGATTTCCGTTCTTACATTATTAATTATTTCGCAGTAATTAGCCTAAATTAATCAGAAGCTTATTCAGATTTTTAGTTCAAAAAATAGAATCTAAGAAAATTTGCAAATAATAAAGAGCACGACTCGAGCTAACTAAGTAACACTGTGTTACTTTATCCAATGTTCCTTCGCAAATATTCATTAGCCAAACCCTATTTTTGCGTTATTAGCATAATATAGACATCCACTACTTTAGATATATATATATCTGTAGTTCAAAATAGAAATATCCCGATAACCTTGTGGATCTAGACCTGTATATATATATATACATATATATATATATCAAGGACATCTAATTAATCAGGAAGTGACATTTCAAAAATGTAGGAAATCGTTGAAGGCCGATGGCATCTGGATCTCTTTAAGGCTCTTATTCTTTCTTGCGTTCTCTTCATTCGGAATCTGACCTCCCCAACTTGAAATGAAACCATCTTCCCGCTGATTCGCCTATGTGACATCGTCTTCAACGCTCATGATATTTCCCTCATGCTTAAGTCCTGTATGTTGTATGGTTCT
Source organism: Hofstenia miamia (assembly GCA_900660155.1). Taxonomy (NCBI): domain Eukaryota; kingdom Metazoa; phylum Xenacoelomorpha; order Acoela; family Hofsteniidae; genus Hofstenia; species Hofstenia miamia. The sequence continues at coordinate 917,838 of CABFPE010000014.1, forward strand.
TCCTATCCTGATGGCGTCCCATCCTTTGTAATTGACGAAACCTCCTCAATTCTTTCCCTCTATTTAAAGCATCTATTCTCCTACAATTGCTCTTCTAAGCGTTTTCCGCCTTCCTGGAAAACATCTTGGATCTCCCCACTTTTAAAATCCAATCAGCTTTCTTCTTCTGAAGTCACTTCTTATCGTCCAATAGCTATTCCGCTGTCAATCATCTTTGAGCGTCTTGTCTTTCGTTATGTGTTCCCTAAAATTCGTCACCTCAACTTCTTTTTTCACCATGGTAACCGTCCTAGTTGTTCTACCATCACTAACTTGCTCACTTTGATTGAAAACTGTTATTTCCACTCTGATCGTAATGATCCTATTTGCATTATCTTTCTTGACATTTCTAAAGCTTTTGATCAGCTACCTCATTCTATTCTTCTTGACAAATTAAGTTTATTTGGCTTTGATGCTGACTTAATCGAAGTCTTCCAGTCTTACCTGTCCAATAGTGTCAAAATCAAATCTTCTATTTCTTCTCCTGCTCTTGTTTCTAGGGGTGCTCCTCAAGGTTCTGTGTTTGCTGTTCTCTTCTTCATCGTTGCTATCAACGAGCTCCCTCAATTTGTCCTCAACTCATCCTGTCCACTGTACGTTGATGACACTGCGATTTTCAACTTCTTTAGTGCTTTTGCTTTCAATATTACCTCTTATCTTGACCTTTTGGTCACTTGATCTTCCGTTAGCCATCGCGATCTTAGCCCAACCAAGACCTTTTCTGTATCTCCCCTTCTCATTTTCCTCTTTCGGTGAACTTTTCTCCTCACCATACTCATCTTGGATTTCAACTTGCTACTAACTTAAATTGGTCTGGTCATGTGTCCTTACGCCTCCGCAAAGCTAATTACTCACTCTTTGCCCTTTTCCACAATGTTACTCTTAATTCCACGGCTGCTGTCAAACTTTCTTGGTTCAAGTCCATTCCTTGCGCCATTCTTCTCTACGCTTCTCCTTATTCCACTCTATGGAACGTTGTCGGAAGCGTGCCTTCAAATAGATCTCTCCTTGCCATACAAGACGCTCTTCTCAAATTCTCCACTCTACCGCTGTCACTCGACTTCCATGTCTGTGATCTCCTCTTGTTCAATCGCCTGCTCACTTGCAAATTGGACCTTGATCCTTTTGATTTTATTAAGTTCTCTAATTCCCGCTCCACTCGCTCTGATCATGTTGTCCCTCGTTTTTCAATCGTGCTTGTACTGCTGCTAATTACATCTTGACTCTCAACCCTCTAATTGCCATTGATTCTTTCCCTCCCCCCGCCGCCGCCGAGCTTCAAGAAATCTTTGATGTCTTTCCTCTTTGCTGAGCCCTTCTTCAACTTCGCCTATTTTTCCATTGTTTTCTTTATATGGATATTGAAATTCTTCTAGTAAATTATGTTGATTAATATATGAAATTATTTATTTTCAACAGCTGCTTCAATTAGTTTCCCAACGTAACATATATTTAATATTGGTCGGTAACTTGAAAATAGATTGTGATCTAAATGTGGTTTCTTTAAAAGAGTTTTTTACAAGAGATTGCTTAGTTGCATTGGGATATACTCCACTGGAAAGTGACAAATTTATAATGTCTAAGAGAGATCATTCTAGTACATTAAGAATTTTTGGCTTTTTAAATATTACTGTAGGTAATTTATGGATCCAAATCACAATTCGCATTTTTTAATTGTGAAGCAAGTTTTCGAAATTCAAGAATTGTTATAGGAGGAAATTCTCAAAGACAAATCACTGCTTTGAATAAATTTTTGATATTTCATTATCAATGTCGAAATGAGAATGAGCAGATTGAATATTACGATGGATTCTGTGGATTTTGTCATTAAAAAATTGAGAAAAACGAAATGATAATTCAAATAAACTAGTTTCCTTAATAGTATTAAATCATTTTCTCATATCATGACCAGAATTTATCACTTTTTCATTGTAATAAATGCGCTTTTCAAATGATTAAGTTACGAATTGCTCTATAATATTCATTATCTCGTTCCTTTTCCAATTTTCGCCTTTATGTTTTCAATGCTTTTAATTCACTATCATACCAAGGACTTCCAGATATTCAAAGTATGAGACATACATGATGTTTTGTGTAAATTATAAAGTGTGTCTACAGTAACAATCTGATCACTTATCTGGGATAAGCTTGCTTACATATTTATTTTGTTATGTATTTATCTATATATGCAGTCATGAACAAAAGTCCTGCCACAAATCTAAATATTGATGAAAATGTGCATTATTGAGAGAAAATATTAATTTCCCATTATGAAAGGAAAAAGTTGAAGATATACAAAGACAGATGCTTGCTTTATTTTGTATTTTATGGAGTATAATTTGCATTTCATCATGATCTAATAATTCTAATAATCGAACATGCAATGAACTTGGATGCAAGGCTGTTATCTCTTCTGAAGTATAACCTAATGATTCTCAATTGGATTGAGATCAAGACTGTTTCTTAGCCACCTGGTGAGTTCACATCAATCTTGGTAGTGTAACATGAGCGCCACCCTTTAACACGTTAAGATAGAGTTTTGCATTAATGTTACTTCAATTAGGATAAAATGAGGGGCTCCACATCCATGGAGAGAGAAGTCACTTTTAATCAAACATTTTGCATATATATATATATATATATATATATATATAATATATATGCAAAAATGTTAAGAGTGACTTCTCTCTCCATGGATGTGGAGCCCC
>CABFPE010000014.1:923411-936371 GCA_900660155.1 Hofstenia miamia
TATATATATATATATATATATATATATATATTGTTAAGAGCAACCCACAAAATTAAGCGTTTTCAATTTATACATATATGTTTTTAACCTAACGGTTTAATTTATGTCAAAAATAAATGTTATGGTTTTAGGTATAGGAATCCAAACTGTGCGTGCAACCTAGTATAAGTAAGGTAGGTAACAGTTATAAAACTCAATAACCCATTATGAATTTTGTTTAAATCATGAATTTATGCAGGTAAATATACACGGATAAACAACTGCTAATGATTCTAATATCTCAAAAATAAAGCAATCCTTGTATATTTAATGCTCCTCACTACCATGCCACTCTATCCCCTTTAAATTTAATTACATAATGTGCATTATGCAAAATATTATATTTTATTTAGGCCACAAACAAATATAAAAATTTGAAACTAAAAGATAATAACAGCAAGCGCAAAATCAAATGAACAATCGATTGTCACAGGGTTACTGATTGAATTAACGAAATTTACTAATTTCCTTCATCCGTTGAACTCGTGATTCTAAGCACGTTTTACGCAAGTGTTAATCATCTTGTTAATTTCTATCATAGTGTCGTTGGCAGCTGCCTTCGTCAAATTTTGCGTCAAACAGTCGCTGGGTTTTCTGATTGCAACGTTGATTAACCAACTTCTTCCGCTATGTTCATCGCTTGCAGTAATTAATTTCTTAATTGAAAGATTAATGAGAACAAAACTCTACTTTGAAAAATCGTTTAAGTTTATATCAAGGTATTGAATACAACACTTCTGCAGAATTAATTCAATTCGAGAGGCTCGGTTATACACTTACAAAACATTCAAACGGTTCTTAAGGCCTGCCTTTACTACACGATTTAAACGGCCCGATTAAGTCGGGTCGATTTAATCGTGTCATTAAGACGCAGCTCCAACATTTACACTCGACCTTGTCAGGAATTTGTGAAATGCAAAATTTGTTCGTCTTAATCGGGCCGATTAAGTCAGGACGATTAAATCGTGTATTTAAGACAGATCAAGTTTACATTCCAAAAAATTCACGACAAAGTCGGGCTGATTAAATCGTGTAGTTAAAACAGGCCTTTAAGAACCCACCAAATGCAATCAAACTAGTAGTTATCTTGGAACAAAGAACGAAATCGATTTATGTGGCAAACTGATGCAATAATTTGATTTAGAGAGGTTAACAAACATTTTTTTGTCTACATTCGACTGATTTTCCAGAAGTAATTCACAACGTTAATAAAAAAAGTAATATAGTGAATGTCCTCCTCAATGCTGACAATACTTCTAATGAAGGAAATACAGCTCGATATGAACCAAGATTAATTGGAAACTTCCTTTTTAAGAATTCAAATGTCATGGTAATTTAGGCCAAATACTAAAGGCATTTAAAACTTTCAGAACAGCTAAGCAATCAAATAATTCTACAAATAGAAATCATGAAATTCAATCTTTTAAAAGCATTCAGAAATTGTTGACTACACATCAATTTCTGCACAATGGAGGCTGTAATGCAGCATTTGGGATAAAATACTGCGAAGTATGTTTGAGAAATTTTTTTAATCAAATTATACAAAAAATCTTGTACAAATGAATGATATATATATGGCAAACGCAGAACGCCAATCGTACAAATATTTCAACTCAAAAAAGATTGTGATATGGTTCTGCCGAACTAAAATTTTATTGGTTCCAAACCCATTTAGTTCCCTATCTCTTGCTATGAATTTATCTTGGTCAATGTTTCTATGAAGTCCCACTGCAAAACTTCTGTTTTTAACAAAATTAACAACAATTATGAGAAATATGTTGAACTTGTCCCAATTTTTTCATCCACTATCCCAATCCCATATTATTTCCAGTCCTTCTCAAACATGAAAGCCATGCGGGGTACGGTGATAAATGCTCCGTTCTATGAGCTTAAGGCTCTTGAACTTGTTTTGGATTAATTTTGCAATTTAGAAAATTAAATCTTCTTTTTCGAAATCCACATTTTTAATTTCGTATCACCGAATTCCAATTTCTTATATCTAAAACATGTAAAATAAATTATGCTAAGCCTAATATGTTATGTGGGAATAACAAAAATTTCAAAAAACGCTGCTAAATGCTGTAAAAGATAAACCCGTTTCAGATCTTCTTGACTTATAACAATATACCTGATCCCAAAGTCATAGTAAGGTACAAGCAGGTATCAAAGACCATTGCCTCAAAAATACACTTGCAGTGTTCACCAGTAACCATGAATATGGTCACCCAATAAAGAATTTCACTCATTAGTTCTCTCAGGTCATCCCACGCCTGATGTCCACAATAAGAGATTTACTTAAGTTACAGTGATCTGATTTGCTGTTGTCTTAACTAAATCCATACATATATAATTTAAATGAGAAAATACTCAGAAATATTAACAATACGATGTCGAAATTAGTAAAAAACGCTAATTTGTCGTTTTGATTAAATGGCCTTTGCTTAATATAATTTTTGCAGTGTCTATGTTTTATAAGACAAATATAATTGACATTATGGTCCTTATTCCTTCCGGAGAGGGTACTTAGGCCTACTCGTATGATACTACAAAATTTGAATTTAAGAGTGTAAGGATCAGGGTCTTTCAATAATATATTGCTAATACAATATTGCAATATATTTATTGTCGCCAAATTCTATAACAATAATATTGCAATATATTGCAACATAGTTTGAAAAAAGTTTGCAAATCATAATAAGGCAACAAAAGTCTTTGATTAAAATACCTAGCTTTCAATTAACCAAAATATTGCAATATTATATTGCCAGCAAACTCATATTGCAATATATTTATTTTGAATTTTTTTGTATTGCAATATTATTGCAATTCATTATTGCAAGGCACTGGCCCAAATATAAATATTCATTTTCAAAAGCTAATAATAACTGTAACCAGCCAACAATTTCATCCACAAATGTGATACTAGTATCCGCTTAGTTACCTGTTGATTTTTACCTGGCTGTAATATGCGAATATGTGGTTGTTAGGGAATCTTTGACCTGCTCTATGTTCAGCAAGTGTACTTATGGTATACATGCAGTTTATCTAAATTATGACTTCAAATATAAGTGTTGTTGTTGAAAACAAGAAATGTGTCTTAGTTTGATTTATTATTTGAAAAATTAACGAACCAATCCTAGAAACAAATTTCTTAATCAGGTTGCAAACTTGATGAAGAAATTAGTATGCTGTTTCGTGTTGATTCATCTTAGAAATAACCAACAAATTTCTACTTTTGAAACAATGATAATCTGTGTTGGGGAATTCAGAATATTTTAGATGCTTGCAATGATAGTTTTATTTTTCTAAGAAGAACTTTTTCATTATCATATCCAAAATTCTTTAATTCTGGTGTTTGATTATACTTGTAATCCCGACTTGCATTGAAACTTCAAATTCATATATAAAGAAGTTTATATAATTAATATATTGGTTTCTTTTCGTTTTCTTAAGAAAATGTTTACAGTGATTTGCAGTGCTTATAATTTAAAGTGCAATACAGTGGCGGTGAGGCTATTGTGTTTGAGGTGCTGTTTTTCTTTTAACTGTGCAGGGTTCAACTAAATAGTTCTTCAAAAACTTGATCTATACTCAGTATGTCAGCATTTGTTGCTCAAGCATTTATCATAGTGATAAAATATAGTTCCATTACCCAAAAAGACATATTCATGACATTATCATTGTAAGTTGTTTTGAAAAGTTACGTTAGCAGTAACTTAAATATTGATTTTTTCACTTTTTAGCAAATTTTATTACACATTCCTCTAAGCTGAAAACAATAATGATCTTATAATTGGAAATTTTCCTAATATATATTCATATATATACATATATATATATATATATATATATGTATATATATATATAAATGTAGGCGTACTGAGCTTTAAAATATTTGAAACTTTTAACGCAGGCAAGAATTTAGACAGGCTTCGATTACTAAGAATCATCCTTAGTATGACAAATGCTATAAATCAATATTTTACATTGGACTACACTAAACTAATAAAAATACTACACTAAAATTATAAAAATATTGCATGCAGCATGCACTATAAATCTCGAATTATAGAAGTTATCTTTCTTTGTTTACTAAGTAATTTTTCTTAGCTTTAACAAAAATTTGTTCTGTAATTTTATGATGTTTTGATCTTAGAAATATCTTAAAATTTTCTTCCTTGATTTTATGATAATGTAAATGTATTTCTGAATTGAAATGTTCTCATAAGTGCTCTTTCATCTTTTTTCCCAGATGTCTTTTAGTTTCCCCAATGTATGATTTATCTCATTCATATTGTTGATTACAGAAGAAACTGATTTTTTAGAGATAAGATCTTTGTTGTTGAAGATGTTTTTTGATTCTTATGATGTTAAGATTGGGACAATATCAGTGAGTTAGATTTTTAATTTTTTGTTCGATATTTTGATTCTCTCTTCAAACATTTTAACTTGGTTGCATTAATACGAAAGTTTTAAATACACTGGACAAATATTATTCTTATCATTCTGCTTCATAGTGAAGTTGTTCCCTGTTATTTCTTTAAACATCTTATTTGAATATTTTTTTAATCAGTTTAATTGGATAGCCATTGTCTTTTAATATTTCGATAATTGTATCTGTTGCATTCGTTAGATGTAAGTAGTTTAATGATGTAATTATTGCTCAATTAAATAATGCTGTAATTGTGTTAAATTTGTATGACTTACTGCAATTCAAAAAATATGGAATGCATAGGACTGAGTTTATTGATTTTAGTTTATTGTTGTTTTCACATCGTAAATTGAATTTCTGCTGGAATGTTGTTTAGATAATTCAAAAAAATTCTTATTAAAAGTGGGATTTTTCAAGCGTCCGTTCTTGGTCCCTTTTGTTTATAATGTACATCAATGATTTTCCTTTAAGCTGTAACTTTAGAAAGATATTTATGTATGCTGATAACGTTAAATTATGCAGTTCTGATATTAACAATATTGTAAATGACTTCAAAGAAATACAAACGTTGTCCTTCAATATCGACAAATTCAAATTTACTAGATTTGGTGATAAAGCAACACATTCTATTCCTCTCATAATAGCTCCAATTATAGCAAACGATTTGGTTAAAGATTTGGGACTCACAATAACACCAAGCCTCTCATGGTCTGTTCACTATTTAAAGAAATTAAAAGTAGCAGTTATCGGTATCTTTTTTCTAATACTAAGCGCAATATTCCATACTCAACTCATTTTAAGATCAAGTTAACTCTATACAAATCATTGGTATTATCAAGTCTAAGTTATGGTTCAATTCTGAGCCCCTTTCAGAATTGGCAAGTTAGAAGCCTTTCAACATAGATGGTTTAAGTGGATACTACCAGAACTTCATTTTAAATCACAATTAATACGCTTAAAAATGCTTCCGATATCCTACTATTGTCAGTTGCTTGATTTAATCTATTTTAATAAGTTATTGAACGACCAATATGATTTGAAACTATCAAAAATAATATCAGAATATCTACCAAAAACTACCGTCTTTGTTCTTCTAACCCTGCAATCTTCAAATTAAAGGATATAAGAAAGGAATCAACCAGATCTTTTTATTTAAATTGAATTGTTATTTTTGCTAATGAAAATTATATACATCAAAATACTTCCATAAATTTATAGTGATCATTGAAACACGTAAAAACATCATTAAAAGATTTCTTCCAATAACAGTTTTTAAATAACTTTGACTAGTTATTCTATTAAAAATAATTGTAAGGAACATGCAATATGTTTATGTCGTTTCTGCAGATTGCCTTATGTACATTATTAATGTAAATTTTTTATTTAAAATAATCCTTAGTGTCCATATATGGATAATAAATCTTTATTATTATTATCATTATAATTAATATTATTATTATTATTAATCGTCAGGACTCTTTACATTTGATTCTTCTGCATTATGGAATAATCTGAATGTAACAATAACAATCGAAAAAATTATAAGCATTTTAAAAGAAAAATTAAGGATTACTTACTTACACTACAGGACATATCCAATCAATTACATGCATGGAGTCAGTATATTTAAAAATAGTGCCTTTTATGTAATTGTGCATATTTATTGATTTGTGTGTTTACATATATATTGTAGTTTGTAGTTTTTTGTGATAGCTTTAATAGCTTACGCAATAAATGTGCTTTTACTCTTATTATGTTGTTAAAAATGGCAAATATGTCATCAACATATCGATAGTGGCTTATAGGAGTAGATAAAGTTGATGCATTTTTGAATTCATTTTCTATAATATCAATTGTAATTGCTGAAATAGTTGGCCCAAATGTCGATTCCATGGCCATTCTATTCATTTGTCGATAAAAAATACTATTAAATAGAAAAGGGATGTTCATGCAGCAAATATTTAACAAATTTAATAGCGTTTTATGGTCAATTGGTAGTTCTTCTTCTGGTGTTAATTTAATGATGTGATTAAATATTTCTTTAATTCAATATTTGTGAGTAATGATTCACGTCACAATTTACTACTCGAAAACGTTTAGCATTATTTATTTTATATGTTTTTCTTTTAATCTTCTCAAAAATTCATTTGTATAATATAATATAATAAATATAATCTTTTTTGTAATGTATTTCTTAAGTAAATTTTGATGTTAAGGTTAGTTGATATTTTGTTTTCTAAACGTTGAAGAATCACTAAGAATTTCTTCCATTTTTGATAAGCTGCTTAATTTATACATAACTACGATTTCATTTACTTTGTTAAATTTGGAAATATAGATAGAATTATCAGAAGCTGGATGTTACAATAAAAAATTTACTGATTATTATGAAACAAGTTAGCATATGAAATCAGCAAACACAAGCATACGCATTCCATATTTTTTAATTCAAATAAGTCATAAAAATATAACATAATTACATCATTATTTAATCGAGTAATAATAATTCTCATCAAACCACGAACATCTAACAAATGCAACAGACAAAATTTTCAAAATCTTTAAAACAATGCCTATTCCAATAAACTCATTAAAAAGTATTCAACCAAGATCTTTGAAGAGAGTAATAAAGAACAACTTCATAAAACAGACAATGATAAAAACAATATTATCCGTATTTATAAGCAACCAAGTTAAAATGTTGGAAGAAAGATTTAAAATATTGAACATAAAATTAAAATTCACTGAAATTTTCCAAATCTTAACATTATATACTACAAGGAACATCATCAACAAATATCTTATCCCTAACAAAATTAGTTTCTTCTGTGATTGAAACAAATCATAAATGGGAAAACTAAGAGACATCTGGAAACAAGAATGAAAGAGTGCTCAAGAAAACACATAAATTCTGAAATATATTTACATCATCATGAAATCAAAAAAGAAAATTTTGAGATATTATTAAGATCAAAACATCATAAAATTGCAGAAAAAATTTTTGTTACAGTTGCTAAGAAAAATTACTTAGTAAATAAAAAAAGATAATTTCAATAATTCGAGATTTATAGTGCATGCTGCATGCAATATATTTATAATTTCGTTTAGTGTAGCCCATTGTAAAATATTTATTGACCGCATTTGTCATTCGGACGATGATTATTAGCAATCAAAACCAGTCTAAATTTTTTATTGCTATAATACTTTCAAATATATACATATATATATCCAAATTATTTCCACACCTACTGTTCAGATAATCAGATGGTCTAGTGCGAATGGGACCAACAACTACCCTGAAATATTTTGTTTTTTTAAGGCAATCTGTGTGAGTCCAGTCGAGGCGGGCCATGTGTAAAGTCAGAGTTTGTCCCACAAAAACATGGCAAAGAGTCTGATTATCGACTAAAATACACACTATTATCTCCTTACTACTAAATTCCAATTTATATCTTATCAATGTTATGTGTTTAACAAAATACACTAAATTAAATGAACGTTCTCAAACATTTTTATGCTTAGATAAACATTATAATAGCTTTCACCACACAGCAAATAAGATATAGAATAGCAAATTCAGAAAAAAATTGTTCATATTCCATTTTAGTAGACAATGTATGCTTAGCGACAATAACATCCTACACTAATTCGAAAGTTTTATATAGCCCTAAAAAGTCACACGCGCGCACACACACACATTTATATTGTATATATTTTATGATTTTGTAATAACATGTAGTTTGTAGTTTATAGATTTGTATTTGTACATTGAACATTTTACCAATAAAGTTTGTTTGTCTCATATTTTAATAAAAACAACTTGATTAAACAATTGATGAATGCCACTTTCAAAACGTCTAATTAAATGGATTTTTTTTGCTTCTTTCAGACAATATTAATAGCATTTAGCTTACACACTATACAGACAAATGGCACAAATTTTTAATAACCTCTATTTATTCGTCATAATGGATTTACAATCCATTTTTGTAAATAATTGGAATAATAAACGTTCAATTAAATCAAAGAAGCAGTCTTTCTTGAAGTTAGATCAAAATATCAACATGTAGCATTATTTGCTTTGGGACATTTCTGACAAATGTTTTGTTAATTGAACATGATTTGTCTATTGTGAAAGTTCCCTTCCGTATTAGGCAGGGTAATTTCCTGTTTTGCAAACTCTATAATCAAGAATGTCTTATTGAATAAGTTTTGTGTCAATAGCTAACAATTACTGGAAGTCCAATCCAATAATATATATTTGATTAATTAGCCTACTAATAACACAGCCAACAATTTTCCAAAAATGTTTTGTTTATGTCGATATTTCTATCGTTTATGGTCAATTTGACCCTGAAAAATCAAATCTGTGTTTAGTTTTATGTTTCAACCATTTTCTCTTAAATTACACGGTATTTAAAAAATTTGCTTTTTGCTGAGACCTATATTCATTGAATTTAGGTCAATAGTTGCATGTGTATTGGAATATTGGTTTATACATCTGTGCCAGCTGATTAAGCATTAGCATATTTTTTAGTACTCATATAGCATCAAGATTATAAGACTTCTTGATGCANCAGATGGTCTAGTGCGAATGGGACCAACAACTACCCTGAAATATTTTGTTTTTTTAAGGCAATCTGTGTGAGTCCAGTCGAGGCGGGCCATGTGTAAAGTCAGAGTTTGTCCCACAAAAACATGGCAAAGAGTCTGATTATCGACTAAAATACACACTATTATCTCCTTACTACTAAATTCCAATTTATATCTTATCAATGTTATGTGTTTAACAAAATACACTAAATTAAATGAACGTTCTCAAACATTTTTATGCTTAGATAAACATTATAATAGCTTTCACCACACAGCAAATAAGATATAGAATAGCAAATTCAGAAAAAAATTGTTCATATTCCATTTTAGTAGACAATGTATGCTTAGCGACAATAACATCCTACACTAATTCGAAAGTTTTATATAGCCCTAAAAAGTCACACGCGCGCACACACACACATTTATATTGTATATATTTTATGATTTTGTAATAACATGTAGTTTGTAGTTTATAGATTTGTATTTGTACATTGAACATTTTACCAATAAAGTTTGTTTGTCTCATATTTTAATAAAAACAACTTGATTAAACAATTGATGAATGCCACTTTCAAAACGTCTAATTAAATGGATTTTTTTTGCTTCTTTCAGACAATATTAATAGCATTTAGCTTACACACTATACAGACAAATGGCACAAATTTTTAATAACCTCTATTTATTCGTCATAATGGATTTACAATCCATTTTTGTAAATAATTGGAATAATAAACGTTCAATTAAATCAAAGAAGCAGTCTTTCTTGAAGTTAGATCAAAATATCAACATGTAGCATTATTTGCTTTGGGACATTTCTGACAAATGTTTTGTTAAATGAACATGATTTGTCTATTGTGAAAGTTCCCTTCCGTATTAGGCAGGGTAATTTCCTGTTTTGCAAACTCTATAATCAAGAATGTCTTATTGAATAAGTTTTGTGTCAATAGCTAACAATTACTGGAAGTCCAATCCAATAATATATATTTGATTAATTAGCCTACTAATAACACAGCCAACAATTTTCCAAAAATGTTTTGTTTATGTCGATATTTCTATCGTTTATGGTCAATTTGACCCTGAAAAATCAAATCTGTGTTTAGTTTTATGTTTCAACCATTTTCTCTTAAATTACACGGTATTTAAAAAATTTGCTTTTTGCTGAGACCTATATTCATTGAATTTAGGTCAATAGTTGCATGTGTATTGGAATATTGGTTTATACATCTGTGCCAGCTGATTAAGCATTAGCATATTTTTTAGTACTCATATAGCATCAAGATTATAAGACTTCTTGATGCACACATCTATTGATTATACAGGTGTGAACATGTGCAATTAATCAAAATGTACATGTATATACATCAAACATCCGCAGTGGACTATTTTCTATAGTATTCAGCACTCTTTTTATATTTTACATTAGGTATAGCATCTAAATTATTTAAAATATTTTTAGTCCTATTCAATGACCACGGCCATGGTAGTAGTAGTTAACACCCGTAGAACCCCATATATGTTTTCTTTAAAATTAAAAATTTGTAGACACCTGCATTTCAAGCAAAAAAGAAGGGAAATTTATGTTAATTTTTTTTAAAAATTGATTCTTTTCCCACAAGAAATAATATTCCACTTCCCATCAGTAAATGCTTTTATGAGAATTTTGGAAAACTATTTGTTCTCTAAAATGCAAAATCAATTACTCCTGATGCGTTAAACATTGATCATTATGTTTTGAATAAATACTAAATTAATATTTCTCGTAATTGCAAAAGAATTATGTCATGAAATAAATTCAGTCCATTATCATTTGTATTATTCTTATTATCTCATTGTTTCTCATAAATTGACGATTCTGGCTGATCCTAGCAAAGCTGTCTTCTGTGCCACTGCTTCTCCTCACATTGGTTATATGAACTCTTCCAGGGCCTTCTAAATATATATATATATATGTATATTTAGAAGGCCCTGACTCTTCCAAGTAAAATGTATAGTTCTTCGGTTATTGCACAAATTCCTCACACTACTAACGTGACTATCTCAACAATGCTAAACTTCTACAATCGCTCTATTTATTCGACCAACTCTTAATACTTTCCCAACTTTTTCTCTTTGTTTTCCACATTTCTTTACTCTCCTCTTGTATTCTGTCTAGTCATTTCTATATCTTACAAATAATTGTTGTTTTCTTTATCACTTCTAAGTATACGTACCCTTCCTTGACCTTTTCATTTTTGCGCCCACTGCTTGTCTTCAATCCCATTCCTTCCATACAATTTCTTCTGATCAATTTGAATGTTGCACTCTTACCTAGTCCTTACTCCGGATAACTGTCTAATTGCCTTCTTCAATATATCCACTGGCTTTTACAATATCTTACTTGAACTAGCATACATATTCAAGTAACCCATATATTTCCACTGGTGATATTATCCATGTACTGATATTTCTCGAGTTCGATTTTTTTTTATATTAATATTTTTGTTGTATATATATATATATAAATACATATATATTATTTGTAAAATTGTTTCTTTATATAATGGCTTTAAGTTTGGTGTCTTTTGTTTATTAGTAAAATGCTTGAAAAATATTACATATTACCTATTACTTATCTCTGGCATGAAAACTAGGACTAATGTATATTTTATTAGGGATGTACGTGAGTTGGGTGATGTTGTACGTTGGGCTTAAACTTAGGTCTAACGCGAAAGTATTTTTGTTGGTAGGGTAGACATATTTTGTATACGGACTATGCAAAAATGCTAAAATAGATTTTAATTTCCCATTTGAAATGTAGGCGTGTTAAGCCACTGGATGATCTTAAATTGTCATATGATTCTTTAAAGGCACAAACCTCTCTCTCTGTCGCAAAAATTTTCACAAAACCTATTCAGAAATTTTAATTCCTAGGAATATTGACATATTTATTGATTCATACGCTTCCATTCATTGTTCAAAATTTTAAATTGTGTTATAGAATTAAAATCTTTTGAAACAATTCGAAACCCAATTAATTAAGAGCAAAATCAAGAAGGAAATAAAAATGAAAATTAAAATTATTAAATCTGGATTTACTTTTTCAAAAAAATTTTCTGTGCATTCCCAGTTTAAAATTGCTAGCATTTTCTAAATCTACTTTGAACATGTGACCAGTTTGTCCACATTTCTGAGCAATTTGCTAATAAGAAATTTGGAAATCATTAGATTTGGATGCCTTTATGGGGAAATGTAAAAATTTGTTATAAGAATTATCGTTGTGTTTGAAGTCATCAAAATATTAAATTTTTATCAATATAAAATCGGATTTTTTTAGTTGGGAAAATGATTGCTATAGTATTTCGGGTTTATGTATTCGGTTGACCATGTTTTATAATGGGTGAAAAAGCAGGACGGTTAGAAGCGTATGCGTTACACGGATACATAGGCGTGTCCATTGACATTGTGCATGTAGAAACTATTCTTCAGCGTAATCACAAAAAACAATTTTGTGTAACTCAAAATCTACTACTTGGAATACTTTAACTGTTAATAATATTTTACAAAAAGCGTAAGTCTATCAATGTAATTTTGGCATAGTAAAATATTTTTTTCCTAGCATATACTGCCCTAGAAAATTGCTTAATATTATTAAGCGCCATTTTTCAAATTTTCATTATACTTAGAGCCAGCCATCAATTAGTATGAAGAAAGTAGTCTTCTTAGCAAGCCTATATTTTTTTATATCTAAATATTGTAAATAATAATAAACAGAAAATTTTGAATAAATCTGATTCAAAATACGTTTCTGCACATTACGCTTAAAATTGGCGCTAAATTAGTACTTTTTACTTAGCGCCAGATATACGCGTCATCAAATAATTTAGTGGCAAGTATATATATATAACTATATATATATA
>CABFPE010000014.1:938899-954071 GCA_900660155.1 Hofstenia miamia
CCCCCCCCCCCCCCTCCACTACACCACTGCCAAATACCACATATTGTAGATATCTATGAAATCTAGCTCTTGATGATACAAAAATATTAAAGGTTTATAAATATAAAATGGCACAAATTGCCCCAATTCAGTTTTTCGCCGCATTATTTACCGATAGTTCTCGCCGTGACAACATCGCGCGTCAGCGCAAAAACAATACATGTACAAGTAAAGCTTTGTAAAATCAGATACATTTTGCCATGGAATTTATTGATTTTAGAGACGCACTCTTGATAGCAAAAATGAATGGAAGCATTGCGGAAAAAAGGCATAGCAGCCGGATAATCGAAAAACGGATAATAGAGAAACGGAAAACCAAGGATTCACAGCATATGACATTCAGACTATGGTACTTTTTCTTTGAAGAGGCAATTTTGGTAACATCGTCATTTCACATGGTAATTTGCATCGCTTTTAATATGCTGCATTACCAGGGGCGTAGCCAAGAGGGGACACCGTATCACTGCCCCCCCTCAAATATAATTTTCTGACATCTTCATTTAAAAATACTTACACTTATATTCAATGTCAGACCTAATGTTGATAGATCAAATCATGTTTTTTCAAAATGATTGCCATTATGCTAAAAACAGTTTGAAATATTAATAGAATATGAAATATTATTGTCTGTTTTGCCAATAGATTCAAATTACAAGAAAACAATCTGTGCTATTAGGCTTTCAGCGTAATTTTATACACGATTCAATTAATTGAAAGGAAAAATTATTAACTAGTAAATAAATGTGTACGCTACACTTCCGATTTTGCACAAATTTTGTCCTCAGCATATCACATAAGAACAAATAAAGAAAAAAATCCCCAGTATAGTACAGGATAATTCTGGCCGTTTGACACAAATTAACACTATAGCGGCGCCTTTATATACATTTCCACATAAGACAAGTTACTAAAATAATAACTAAAGGTCGTTTGCGCGATATAGCTTTGATTGGGAGATGTCTTCAGACATGTTTTTTTATATCTGGTAACAGAAAATTGGAATTACTGAGAAATTTGAAGGATCAGAAAAGCTTGATGATGGGACAACCATATTTGGAAGGAGTTTGGATGAGTTAGCGAGAATTGGCTGTCATTGTTGGAGTTCAATCACTCCAATTGAGCCACGGAAAACATAGGTGTTCTAGTGAGCCTTATAATACAGATTGTATAGGTTAGTATTATTCTAAAATTTAATATGAAATATTTTTCAGTGAAAGACACTTTGTCGACATTTTCAATTTTAAGCTAATTTATGAGACTTAAATCTCACATACTTCCATGAAAATTAGATTAACACCTAATCCTGGTTTGCTTACTCACCTAATCATAGTTGAATTATTTGTAAGTATTGTACGCTTTTTGCGCCAATTTCTATTGGAGTTTAGAAGAATCGCCAGAAACCAAAGAAACTTGTTGCTGAACTCTTGTGTTCTGTTCTTACAATAATCACACTGGTAAATATGGTAATTTATATGAACAGTATTGAACTTTATATCAATCACCAGTAATTTTTTGTGGTTTTACAAGCCATTCGCTCTTATTAATATGATTTTTTCTTTCCTAGCTTTGGCATTGAGTTGCAGGAAAACTGGACCCTAATATTAACATTAATAACATAGATAGTACCTCTGCAAACTTTCAAGCTATTGGCAATATATTCTTTGAAGATATTGAACTTGTAACTTGTAATCAGCATTTATGGAGGACTATAAAATACTCCACTAAATGATTTTTTGCGTGAAGTTTAAACTCTGGAAAAAAAT
The DNA here is from genome assembly GCA_900660155.1 of Hofstenia miamia. Classification (NCBI taxonomy): domain Eukaryota; kingdom Metazoa; phylum Xenacoelomorpha; order Acoela; family Hofsteniidae; genus Hofstenia; species Hofstenia miamia. Next base: position 940,702 of record CABFPE010000014.1, read on the forward strand.
AATATAGTTTTTATTCTGAGATAATGTGATAGGCCGATGGGGGATATTTTTCAATTTTTATTAACTATGCTCGTAACTCTGCCAGTAATGTGCATAATGTGGTCTTTGAAGGAAGGCCTGTAAATTCGGATTTAATGACAACAATGAGGAATGAACGCTTGCTTATTTTACCTCAAAATGACACTAAAATAAATTCTAAAACTGTGGATTCGGAATTTTCTCAGTAATCTAAGAAATCTGTAAATGTTAGTTTTTCCATTATTCATGTAGTATCACCTAAGAAGAACTCAAATCATTAGTACTAATATTGAATAATAAACGTGCTTAATTTCCGAATATGTTTAACTAAAAAAATTAGCAGTGCCCACACTTGAATATTTGGCTCGCTACGCCACTGTACAGTACAGTAATCTGTTTTATTTGTGTTAATAAACTCATATTTATATGTTTTTACAAAAGTTAAAATGTTTAACAAAGACTTAAATAATATTCTAAGTAGTCTTCAAAAACCAAAAATCAAAAAAGGTGTTTGAAATACTGCTTTTACCACCAAATTTATAGACAAAAGAACTCTGATATCATTAATAACAAATGTTCGATGTTGTTACACCTGTGCAGAATAACCTGTTCACTTTCTAAGTTGTGTTCATTATCACGCTATGCATTCTTGCTTTACTATATTTTTGTAGGTCAACACCATACAAATAATGGTCTACATAGTTTTAAGTTCTTGTTTTTAATGAGAGTGTATCTTTATCTGTAAGTTGCTCTTAAAAATAAAATTAAATGCGTATTTGATGCATGTAAGTGTTCATTTCAATGATCAATTGCACGCCAGAGTTGACATGGTGTATGTGTAATAATGAGTATTTCCAATATTTACAGAAAGATATTATTCATAAATTAATGTCTTTGAAATATTTTGTCAATTTATACAAAAAATTGAATGAGGTTAACAAAATTTTGACAGGACTTAGATAAAATCTGTTGTTTCAGGCTTCCTGATGAGGGAGTGATCAGTGGCAGTGAGCCTTATATCTTTAGGTTTGAATCTCATGATTGAGAAAAACGGCTTTGAGATTGCGATTCCTAACTTAATTGATAATTATATATATAATCTTATTGTTTTTTCAAAAAATGTTAGAATATGATAATAAAAAATATATAAAACCTCCTAATTAATGCCTTATTAAAAATACAATTCATTCATTTCATTGCTAAAAAGAAATGTTTCCTTCTTTAAAAAGAATTATTACATAATTTTTTTATTTTCCTGCTCTAATCTGCTCATTACAGGTATATATTCATTAAAATACTTTTCTGCTGCTCTTGGATTCAGTTGATGAACCAATCTGTGTAATAATATCATATATCTTTATTTATTATGTGGCTCATCCCCATTTATTATTAAACAATATTATTAGTAAATTTTATTTCCTATTTATCTTTAATTTTTTAATTTTCTATTTTCTAAAAACATTTCAAAAATAAAAAATATAGGAAATGCTCATCAAAATTTTCAGACAATATTCACATGAGTTCATGAAATCAAAATTTTCTATTTATATTTTTGGCCAAAAACGACCAACAAGTAATCACAGTGCACTATTGTTTGTTAATGTGAGCTCCAATGCATAAAATCTAAAATATTAAAAATTCAACTTATTTTCTATTATAACTTACAGGAAAGCTGTTTTCAAAAAATAAAGCTACATTGTGGTGCTCAGCCTTAATAAAGATGCAATTTCAAGCTAAAATAATCCGCAGATAATAATAATTTTTGTGTTCAGTTAAAATATATTAAAGATACGCATACCAAATTTGTTTGTTTTAGTTTCGAAAGCAAAACCTTTATGAAATATAGCTTAAGAGTAAAATTACATCTAATATACAGGGGTCTGCGTCTTAGAAGATTAGTTAGAATTTTTTTAAGATGGTTGATTATACAAATCGTGATTGAATTACAATATAATAATTTGCATTGTTAAAGTTACGATCAATCAATGGGCAAAAATTGTCATTAGATTTAACTGTTTAGTTGGCTAGTCACAAAATGGAAACAATAAATTTGATCGGAAGCTGAAAGACGCGTGATTAGGCATTTCAAAAATGAGAGGCGTTTATCTCAAGTTCTTCGTCAATTATATATGTAAAATTTTCGAATACTTTATTCTGGATCATATTGCAACAATACTGTTCAAGAAACCTTCACACTCTTATAATTGTCATTGTGGTCACTTCTGTATTATAATAACCGTTTAAGTCATATTTCCCAATGAGGACGAATAGGTCGATTTCGATTTTGGGCTCTTGGTGAAGTTATATTTATTGTATTATATGAAAATTTTGATTTTTTGAAATCTACAATTATTTGCTACAAATAAATCAAAACTTTAATTTTAGAGCATATTCTCAGACAACTTATATGCAAATGAAACCTAACAAAATTTGCAAGTCATAAATAGGATGGAGTGAAAAATTTTTATTTTTCAAAAAGAGGCATTCTAAAAAGTTACCCCTACTTCTAGCACACACTTTCTCATGTTTTCATGCAGTGCCATCGTAACTGTGTTGGGTCAGTGATGCAACAGAGCCTCTAGTCAACCCGGCCACCGGGTCTATGAGTCAATGATTTAAGTCGAGTCTCCGGGTCAATACTTTGAAAAAAGACTACAACCGGGTGACTGTGTGAGCAAATATTTCTATTCAAATTTAGTGATTTCCAATAATCTTTTTTCCAATTCAATATACTTAGTGCGTCCGATAAGTTCTAATTTTGTTTTCTCAATCTAACTAGAAAGATATTTCAAAAACAAAAAGTGTAGTACTATATTGCTTATGTCTCCATTTAGTTAAAAGAAGTCCTTCAAATGGCGAGTGAGTTTCCAATTTTCTGTGAACACGTATTTCAAGAATGTTGTAGGAGACCTGCAGCTCGGCTTCTGGTAGCTCGTAAGGAAAATAAAATAATTAATTTTATATTTGACTTCAAGTGGGTAAATAACCATGATTACACATCAAGTAATCATAGGAGCAAAGATTTGACAAACTTCTGACTTATAGCGATTACAGAGAGTCTGCAGTGTGTCGTTGCAGTAGTATGTTCAGGCTAAATTTCATTTAATTTAGTGGAATCAAAATGGAACCTTCACCAAAGTTTGCTAGCTGATGTGAAAATGGTTATTGAATAGTTAGTGGGGAATTTCAAAGTTGTTGTCTTGAGGATTAAAACACAACCAATGCTAGTCTAGTAAATGTGTAATGACATATTCCCATTTTTTGGTATCTACATACGCATAAACCGTTGCTATTTCAAGTGCAAATTACATTTCTGCGTTAATAATCATTTCAGCAATAAAAATGATTAATCAACTCTGAAGAACAAACTCAACGTGATTAGTAAGATGCATCTATAAAACATTATTCATCGCTGATTAATATTCTACCTGCATTGCCTTCATTGATTTGATCTAATCTAGTGATGAACAAAATTTGAACTTACTTGACGCACATAGTATTGACAAATTTTGAAATGACATCATTGTTGAATACCTTAATTACTATTTTTATAATGCAAGCATGAAATCTCAATTATTGCAACCTGCTGCCTTTCCCACAGCAACAATTAAATCGCCACTTCAATCAGATTTTTTAGGTCTACGTCTCACAATTTCGTTCGATCTTTCTAGATTGGATAACACCCAGCACCCAACCAGTTTTACTCTGCATTGATAATGAGAATCTCCAAGATAAAAAACAAAGGCAGCAGCATTGCTAGCACTGTCAAAAATCGACAAAAAATTATATTATCCTGGATCATCACCACAATCTGAGGAAATTTTTCAGCTGCAGGGAAAATTAGTCGGAATATAGGGCCAGAGCTCTTCCAGACACGTTCGAATCACAAAACGTAGTCTGCATGGCTATGAAGAAAAGAATTTTTTGAATCAATAACTTCATCTACTACCCTTATTGCTTTTATCACAGTTTTATCCGCGTCACTGGGGTACTAGTTGCATCTCTGTTGCTGGCTATTTTTACTTGCAAGAGAGCAAAATTGCAAAATCTTCCAAAATTTCCAGCAATTTTTTAGTTATGGCCTCATGTTGTAAATTTTGTAGCTCTTCAAAAAAACAAAGAAAACCTATGTCAATTTTCCCAGGTTTACTTATTTCCTTTTCCAATATAAACGTTTAAAGTTTCCCAGTATTAAAATTGCAATACACGTAAACAGTTCAATGACATAACAGTGAAATTTAACGGAAACTTTAAACGCTTATCTTGTCAAAGAAAATAAGGAAAATCTATTAACTTATGTATGGTATTCTTAGATTTTCTTAACTCTACAAAATGGTGTACAGCATGAGGAAATAACTATAAATTGGAGGATTTTGCATAGTTGCCAAGTGCAAGTAAAACTAGGAGTAGTCAGCACAGTTAAGATGGCAACTACATGTTTGAGCAGTACACTGTTAAGGTTATGCTTTTATCTGTTTCCTAATTTCATATCTTCTACACACAGCAAAGTGTACATGAGAACGGCATAGAAAATTGGTAGGCATTTGACTATTGCAAAAGCGGAAGTCTTTCCTAGAACAAAATAATTCTGCAAGTGAGTGGAACATAGTATAAAATGAGGTCTAGTTGTGTTACATAACAAGATATTTCTCTGCACTTGTTATTCCACATTAAAATACGTTTTATTCATGTAAATGTAGCTCCTGCCTTTGATATTTCATATTATCATCAAATAGAAAGTTATAAGCAAAATGTATTTTTTAGTCGATACGCATCTTGGTGCAGTATTCCTACTCACATCCTTGTTTGATTACCATTTCATTTCATTACTAGCACCTTTTACAACATGTTTAAGGTGACTTATATTTTAAATTGGTATCAATGTACTTACTAAGATATTTATAGTCTCCCCTCTTTTATTTCGTATTTTTCTTTTAATTTCACGCTTATCAAATTCGTCTGTTAATAGGATTCTATTGATGTTGGAGCATACATGCATTAGTTCGTAAGAATTTTAGCATTGGTTAAAGACACTTAATTAAAATAATCATAGTTTATTTGTGTTTGCTAAATATGCACTTTTATATAATGCAGGAATCACGTTTGCTACAATTTTTTTGAGATGTTGAAAAATTTTCATATTTCAAGATGAACTTATTTGTAGTAGCCAGGTTCGCGGCCGTAGGGCATAGTATACAGCAGGGTAGTTGAATTAATTTGAAGAGTATTACTGTAATGTTTCTGATGACCAGTATTTTTTACCTTTTGGTATTTAGGTCACCTGAACATGCTTATCCCCATATAGTGATTATTTGGTGAGTTTTCAATGAAATGCGCTAAAATTTTGGACTATGCTTCAAAATATTATTTTATTAATCTTTACTTCACTTTCAACATAATTAATATTTTATTGCTTGTAGAGACTTTGAATAGCATCGATGGACTATTTTGCAGGCACTGAATTAACAAGAACTTAAATCCCAGTTTATATCAACCTAGATTTATAAAAACGATTACTTAACTGTGGAATCAATTCAAACATTTTTCATAGACAATTGCCGCGTTACAAGTATACATTTAAAAATTAATAAACAAAAATTCAAAAAATATATCTATATAAACTACTTCTGATGATTAAGTCGATTTGCATAGATATTCAGAAAACAAACATTTTTTGTAAAACATCATATAAATTGTTCTTCAACAACATGTTGATTCAAGTAAAATTTTGTCAAAATTTTCTTATTGAAAGCTCAGTACTTTGCGTGCCACTTTGAACAGCACCTAGCTCCTAACACATAATTTTTGCAAGTACGGAGCACCTTACCCAGCCTTCTTTTATTGAAAATCAAAACTAGTAGTGATTGTTAAAAATAAAAAGTGTTTTCTATACTCATAAAAGTTCTCCAGCAGCACTATAATGGTATTTGTATATAGCTGCACAATAATGATAAGAAAATATGCAATCAGTGGCTCTATTAAAATTCAGTATTCAATGACTATATAAGTGAAATTATTGTTGCAACTGATATGATTATTAACTCATTGTTGTAGTGAGGTCTTACAACAAACACTAGCAAAATTTTGTAAAAAATATCAGAAAAGTTGAAGGTTGTTGTAGAACTTGTAAAAATACATATACAAATTCAAATAAATACAAATGCTTGTAGAACTTGTAAAAATACATATACAAATTCAAATAAATACAAATGCCATTTTCATATAGAATTAATTTTTAGGAAATGCTTGAATAGAGACCAACAGAATGTACATGTAAGTGCTTTTGTGGCAATTGAAGTTTTTACAAGCAAAGGCTAATTGCAATAATCTACTTTAGATGTGTATAGTTAATTGCAAAATTGGCAGTTAAATTTTGCCCTGTTAATAATAAAATATATGGAGATTAAAAATAATTGATAAATCGCCGTTATCTCACTTCACATTCCAATACTAGCATAAATTGATATATCATTTGCAACAGTAAACAAAATATTGAAATGTATGCAATTAAATTTATGAAATTAATTAGCAAAATTTTATCGAAATATATCCATGGCAGCAACAACTGATTCTTAACTAGACATACAACCTAAAACCTTTTGAGGCTTGATATGCGAAAAGTTAGAAGTCGCGGCCAAACAACAGCGTACTGCAATTTTACAGCGACCATGAGCAATATTTTGACGAAAATGTAATAGAAGACACTCCTAATTTAAATTGTGCATTCCGATTTTAGATATTTTATCATGGAATATAAGCATTTAAAAAAACCATAAAAAATTTTAAAAATTTCTAAGCAACTTAAAGCTAATTTATGCAAAAATTTAAGCAATTTCAATAATTAAATTTTCTTTGGCTAGATTTTTATGAAAGTGAAGGTTGGATTTATGTGTAGTTGCTATTAAAATACTCCACTATTTGGCTGTCACATTCAAAGATTTCCTGAAGTGTTTGGAGTGGTTGACATCTGCTCCACGAGAGTTGAGCCCATCTAACTCCCAGGCCTAAGTCCCTGGCTATTTAGGAGGAAGATAGTGTAGTTTATAACACATTTTATGAATGGGACTCTATCCTATATATTGTCTACTTCAGTGTCGTCAAACCTGGAAGGAGGGGTGCTAGGAGGTTTAAGCCATACTGTTTTTTGAAAACTAAATTATTGCATGTTATCAAGATTCTGTTTTTTATACGTTGCCGTCGTCTTAAATATTATATAACGAATTGCTGTACTTTGCAAAAAAAACTTCCAGATTATTATGTTAGTAATTCACAAATGAAATTTTAGAGCAATAACTTGCTAAAATTTCATATATCAATGTTAACAATGAATACAATGCTTTAATATTTCTTTCTATAACCAAGTAAAAGCTATTTGCAAACTGAAATTTTACTGAAATTTTAAAGTATTTCAGTAAAGCCAGAAATGACCTATTGTTTTTCAAAATATCTTCCCGAAATGATATAAATTTTGAAAACAAGACATTTTTCACAATCACATCAAGCAAATGTATTGCATTCCTTCAAATGTCAAGGAGACAGTAAGCAATTCAGTTTTCTTTTGAAAGGGATAATGCCCTTAAGGATGAGTCGTTAATCGAAAAAGCTAAAACTTCAATCTCGAATAATAACCAACGTCGAACCAAAAATATTTTAGCATGTACGAATTCTTAAACTTTCTTGAATTGAACAATACTTTGACTCATGTCTTGCTTATTCAAAGCAAATATTAACATATATTTCTATTCTTGTTTTAGACCTTGTCAAACGTATAAAATGCTAATAGAATTTTTTACCAGATTCCACAGTGAAAACTATTCCCTTGCAAGAAATCGTTTTTCATGAAACATGATTGGGTACAGAAGCAAAACAATTCTTTGTTTGGATTTTTGAGAGCATATTTTGTGTATTATTAAATTGAAGCTTAAGCTGTTTACCAGTAGCTTGAACAACAAACTATTTTTTAAATAAATATTAAATATATAAATCGTGTTAGATAAAAAAGATACGTTCTTGAATGAAAAAACTTACCACTCTAAGCAAAGCTTAAGCATTTTTCAAGAATTCCATTTAGTAATTGTCCTTAAAGAGCCCTTGAAATGGTGAAATTTTGACAAAATTGCATTACCTGAGGTATTAGAAAACATAAATTATTATATAATAAAAATTCCGACTTCTTGAAATTCATTAAAATTATTCCCTATAATTAAGGCTCAGATAGTCATGGTTTCCAAATTCCATGGGGTATCCGCTAACTCCAAACATATATTTAAACAGAATGTTCAAGCCCAATTAAGCATCGTCCGGCGCAAAGTCAGTGATCATTGTACTAAAACTTTTCTGGCAGAGCATAATTTCAATCGTAAATGAAAGAGGAGGAACTTCTCTATTCTGCTTTTTCAGATTAAAAAAAAATCTTTGTAATTTAATCTACAACAACATTTTCAAAGAAATTTCTCGAAACCTATTAGGAAATTTTGAAATTGTTAGCATAGACACATCTATTGGGGAATGTGCACAAGCGTATCTTCGAAAATTTAAACTAAGGCATATTTCTGTGACTTATGTACTTGAATAGATTGACTATTTATTGTTGAACATTTCATTTTTTTTAAAAAAATAATTCTAAAGTTTAGAGCACATAGGAGGAACGCCGAACTTTAACTTTAACTGTTTCCTGATATGTAGTATAGATATGCATCCCAAACCAGTTGAGTCAGTGGTATTAACGCCAAAGGCATCAGGGTTGAAGAAATCGAGGAAAGTCAAGCAATAATGGAACCATGATCTAGTTAAGGGACGCTCCCTATCCTGTGGTGAACTCGTGCGTTATAAGTGTTTAAAATGTTTTTTCAAGAAATTATAAGAAAATTATGAAATTCGAAACATTTTTGAGGTTAATGATGTTTAGTTCCTTACACAAAAAATTTTTGAACTTCAACCCTCCTGATTTTTAAGGGTGTTTGACGACTAGTTCAATTTGTACTTTTGGTAATTACTGCAATTTATTTACCAAAATATTAAATTAGAATTATGCAAAGAGGCATAAGTATGCGTATAGAAATTGCTTTTATAGGCATTTAATGACTACTTCTTTATCAATTAATAGTTTTAGTCTTCATGCTGAACGCATATTTTTTCATAATAATCATAGGGCTTAAAACTTCAATTTTTACAACATACACTTTATGTGTCAAATTTAAAATAAAACAAAAAATATATCAGCTTCAGATGATAGTTGGTTTCAAAAACCCCTTAAATTTCGTAAACTACTGCAAAAACTTCCTCTTGCCCGAGATTACAAATCGTAATGCTATCATGAAGCATGAGAAGCCTGTGATAACATGCAGATTTGCAGTACAGAATGACCGTCAAGCCACCTCTTCAGTCCAGATTTTGCCCCATTTTCTTTGACTCGATGACCTGGTACCCACTGACCTAGCGGTCAATCTAACGGTAATAACATACAGTAATGAAGCCATATGAATGTCGTTTTTATATCTCTAAGGCAAATCATCTTCATTTTCCCAGGTAACATTCCTGTAACTAATTGTTTTGTAAAAATTAAATATTGTTAAGTTTAAAAATGAATAAATGCAAATTTAATGTTTCTGTACATTAGAAGTAATGAATTTTAAAATAGTGTTAAGGAACTGGTCAATATTTAAGAAATGCAATAAACAGTTATATCAGATCAATTCATTGAAATCACTTTACTTTTTGTAATTTTGTAAAATATCCTTTAACAATGAACTGAGTGAGAACTGAAATAATAGAGCTAATTGAAAAAAACTATTACAAGCCCATTGAGCTAAACTTGCCCCCGGAACTCGATTATATATTAACCCGGACCTGCAATTGTGAACTATGAAGAGAAAAACGTAGATCATTTGCCTTTTTGTATTGTGCATGTAGTCGCATTTCCAAATTATGCTATTTCATTAAATACCACACAGTCATTACCGTGATACAATAGTCTACGACTCGGTCAAATTGAAAATGCACTTTTTTGATTAAAAATTATTATACAAGAGATTGAATTTAAAGCATAAATAGAGAACATGAAAATATAAGTTTACTTCATAAACTTCATGAATTTAGTAGAAACTTAATTTGGATAAAGGTAACACTTAGTTATGTTGGGGTTAACTAATACTGGTAGTCTAAGACCTTAACTGACACTTCAACTTATTTTATTAATCCCATTCTAATGCTTGCAGCAGATATAATTGAAGTTAGCGTTTGAATACTGACTTCTTATAGTGCATAGATTCTTGAGGTCCGATTGCTAATTGTTTAAAGTTTATGCTTATTTCAGGCATTTGTGTGATTTAAATTAGAACACTTAGATCGCATTGCCATTGAACTTCTGAAATATTCACTTACTTGAAGACATCTTACCATGTTTTAACTTACCCATAGTATCTTGTGAACTTAAACAAGACCCACTGTGTGTTTTTCTGATTTTCAAAACGAAATGAAAAGCAAAGTAAAGACCTTCATATTATATTTGCTTAATTGATTATCTCAATTTGTTAAACATAAATCAGTGTATCCTTGAAAATTCTGAAAGAAAGTATATTTTTCATGCTATATTATTTTGTAATAAGTAGAGTACGAACTCGTTAATCAAAATATAACAACTAAGTTTCATTTTGTAGCATTTGGCTCATTTATCAAAATTTGCAAACGACACCAGATGGGGAAACCATGAAGAATTCCATCTAGATACATATGTTTGAGAGCAACCTGTCAATAACATAATAGCCTTTGGGAATATTGTTTGAGTACTGTTTATTGCATATATCGGAAAGTTATTGTTGGGACGTGAAATGTCAAGTGTGCATGCCAAAAGATAGCAGGGATAAACATCGAAAAAAACTCTCAGCAAATAGAAATTAAAGAGCATTTCTATTCACAGAGAAATTGATTAATGTTGCATACATTTTGGAGCAAATTTACGAAATAGTAATTTCAAAAAAGAATCCAATATACAAAGCCAAACAAATTTTTTACTATTTAATTTAGGTTTTTGTAAAAGGTGCAGAATGGTAGATACTTTTTTAATGCTAATTTCTTAATTGGGTTGAGTTAAGCCAAGCAATACAAATGTATTATATATATATATATATATATATATATATATATATATATATATATATATATAGAAATTAATGTCCATTCATAACATAAAAAAATTGTGACGACAATTTATAATTCTTACAGATATGCCATTACTTTTCATTATTTACTATACATTCATTTAAAAAACTTTAATAATCCTATCAACCTAGGTGATTTAGCACATTTATGGGTATGTACAGGGAGGTTTGGCATGTTTTATATTACAATTTTCATTTTACCAATCATTTTTGCCCAACTCAATATTTTCGGAGGGATTGAATGAAATGTATATTTTACACCCCTTCCTAGTGTTTGGAGTAAATAAATTAAATTTTTTAGAAAACTATAAAAGCACACAGCAATTTCTCTAGTTTGGATTTTAGGAAAATCAGAACTTGCAGCAATAACAGGTTTTTTCTAGATGAATTGTTTTAGAACGTGTTAGTCCATTAAACATTTAGGATACCAGAAGAACCGGATGTGTTTGCCAAAATTGATTAAGCCATATTACTGAGACAACCAGTTGTCAACTCTATAAATAATTGCAGTTTTAATAGAGATAGAATACTTATAAAAACTTGAAAATTATAAAATCATGAACATGTATATATTTTGCGCTTCTTATGCTAATCAATATTAAGTAAATATGTTCAATAATTTTTGTATAAAGTTGCGGAAGTTTTTCAATATAGTGTTGATCATGACTGGATTATATCAGCAACAATCGACTCAAGCAACAGATATGCTTGCTTTGAAAAATTGATTCAACCCATTTTTTTTATTTCAGATCAGAAAAGCTTAGATTTCTTTACAACAAGGAGAATGTAATTAACCATTTGACGCTGAGCGTTCACCAAGACTAGAGTTCGTATCCTGTAACTGAAATATTATTTCAAAATGAAAAAACACATACTTACAAGTAATTATTGAATTATCAACAAAGAGCTTCTTCAATATCTTTACTGTTTTTGCCTTCCCAACTTGACACATTTTTAATTTAACCCAAGTTAGAAAAGTAACCTATTTGCCTGATGGATGGCTCCCTGAAAATAAGGTTTTGCATGTTCCAATCTATACAATCACAACATTTTCAGAAAATCTAACCATACGATTAATTTTATAATAGTGTATTCATTGTAATGCACTCTATACAAGTGTCAATCTCGTTATAGATTATTGGAGATTTTAGCATCAATTCTATTAAAATTTAAAAAAATTTTTTTAATGCGTTTTAAAATTCCAGATGTATAGGTAATATTTTTCTTTGCCTCAGTTATTTTGAAGGAATATATAATCGTGGTGAAAACAACCTGATCGATTCAAGGTTTTATTACACTAATACCAAACATCTAAAAACAAAATACACCTAAGTATCGGTACAAAATGAATCAACATTACATAACATAAAATAAATAATTATAAAATAATGCGGTAATCACTGATGTCTAAAATAAAACGGTAGTCACTACAATAATTAAGGGATTTTCTTGAGAATCAATGAAAAATCAATGTCAAGGGTTTTTGTAATATTTTCTAATGCGGGAATCCTAGGAATGATTAATTTGAGAGATCCAAAAAAGAAAAGCCATTGAAAACCATTAGGATGCACTGTACAATTTTAGTTTGAATTTTTCGAGAAAACTGCTGGTAAATTTACAGAAGAACTGAAAATATTTATTTGGAGTTTAAAAAAGGTATAAACGATTAAAGTTAAATGTGAATTATAGGTCGCACGCCTCCTAAACCTCTGAAGTTAGGATGAATATCATATAGATACTAAATGTAGTTCTAGCAAATTGTCCAAAGTATTTCCATAATTATATAATGAAAAATTATATTTTGTTTTATTTTATGTATCTTAAACTTATAAGCACATAAGATATCAATTTAAAACTTGAAAATACATCAAATTACATTCTCCATGTTGCTTAAGCATTATAGGAATAAGAACAAGGTTGGACCAGAACAAAATCACTTCAGTCATTGTTCCGGCAATATATTTGAACAAAGCTTTCAATTTTGTACCCCACGTCAAGCTTATCAGCTCTTATTTTCCTAAAGGGATCAAAGTGGCTCTTAACTAAAAAAAGTTTCAGTGTTTATTTTATTGCAATATGGCATTCAGTAAGAATTTTCCCATATCTATGGGTGTTCCTCGATGATTATTCTATGAGCCCATTTTATTCATTGTACTTCTTAGCTATGTAAAGGCAGGTAGGTTAATAATAATA
>CABFPE010000014.1:963605-976379 GCA_900660155.1 Hofstenia miamia
CAAATCTCTACAAACATCTCTCCTTTTCCTTAATGACTATATTAAATTAAATGAGCGATCGCAAAAATTTCTGTGTTTAGATAAAAATTCTAATAGCTTTCATCACATATCAATTATATTGTGGAATAATTTAGATTATGAAACGCGAATAGAAAAAAACTATAAAAAAATTAGAAAAAAATTAAAGCAGTCTCTTCTAATAAAACAATATACATTAGGGGACGGTAATACACTTCATGCATTCGAAACATACATCCAACATTGAGCACCTACACAAACATTCACACAAACATTGATTATATTATTATATATTTTGTATTAATTTGTAGTAATTTATTTGCTTATATTTTATTTTTCTTTTGTTATGTGTTAGTTTGTAGAATTTTGTATACATTAAACAATAAATTTGCTTTGATTATTATTATTATTATTATTATTATTATTATTATTATTATTATTATTATTATTATTATTATTATTATTATTATTACTAAATATCGCATTGTTCATTTAAGGACACAAACCAAAAAAAAACGAGACAAATCACCCAATGATTTTCCTGTTGCCAATTAATATAACGTGTTTTGTTTAAATATTGGCAATCACATGCAAATAATTTTTCCGTGATAGATTTTTGTAATTTATGACACGCCATCCACCTAGTTAATTAAACGAGGCGTTTACCCTCAAAATACAATCTAATAATGAATAACGAGATTTTAATGTTTTTTGCCTTTAAAGTACAGTGGGAAATGGGCATGCTTACTGTTTATATAAGTTCTAAATCATTACAATTACGATTCATTTGCAAAGTATAACAGTAAAAGTTAAATGGAGAGATGTACAGGCTCGAAGGTATATGCATAAGTATACGAAATATATACGGATAATATACATATAGTAACGTATATCAGATTTGAGGTATAGCAAATTTTAAGGTATACTTGCGATTTATTTAATGTTTTCTAGAGATGATGCACTTTATTTTCAAGAAAATAACCATTGACCATATAAAATTTAAAACACCATTTGTGTATTTAATAAAACACAATGAAATAATAAGCAAAGAAGACTTGAACCACGTTAGTAAATTGCAGATGTGATGTACTAACTTTTTCGCACAACTGTACAATGTGTACTTAGGTGAACTTTTTTGTAAATTATAATGTATTTACAATCATATTTAAGAAACACCGATACTAATTAGTTGACCAGAAACACATCTCAAGGTGACCGGTTTTGCCCGGTGAAGTGAAATTAAGAGTGACTGGACCGGTCCGGTGGTCAGTACCGACCGACTTCCATCTCTGCGAGCGACAATTTCCGTATTTGCGAATGAAAGCTAAAATTGCTTTAGATATATAATTCATTGGAGCGTTTGACATTAACCAAATTTTTACTTTGCATTCACCCTGCCCTTTTTATTTATCTTGTCTACTACCTTTATGCAGAGATTACACAAATGAAAGAACCTTCTAAGTTTGTTGAGGCTATAGCTTCAAAGTCTCTTTCTAGAATTTCTTGTTGTTCTTCAAAATGTTATTTATGTTTAAATAAATTCAGTGGGTTTGAAAATTTACTATAATTTTCGAATGTTGGTATTTTGAATTTTGTTTCCATTAAATTGCAATTCCATAAAATGATTTTTATTTCCAGTCCATTTCCATAATATCTTTAAATTTTTCATGAAATTAATTTTTTAGAAAAAACCTGGTTAAATTTAATAATTTGAACAGTAAAAGTGCTATAATTTCGTTAGTGTGCTAGGAAATCAATTTAAATCGCCCCTAGTCACTGAAATTATAATACGATTGAACTGATGGGATTTACTCATTAGCAGAATTCAGGTTGAAAACGTTTTACATATGTTAAATATAAGACAAAGATTTAACCCAATATTCTTCATTAAAATGTTGCCATTGCAACCTGGATATCTCTACATAAACAAATTAAAAACATTTAAAATTGAAATCCAATTTGTGTAGCCGAATAATGTGTAAGTTTGTAAACAGGCTATGGAAATCATAAAAACATAATTTTTCAGACAGAACAATAAAACCTGACTTTGAAAAGGTTAAAAGAAATTGATCAAACGCATGCTAATTAATTCATTAATTATTACACTCACAAACTAATATACTGAGGATGTTATTTTTAGAATTATTCTCTGCTTTGAAAACAAATGTACAGTGGCAGAAAAAAACTAAGACAGCAGTGACCTTTACTTAGTTAGCTATACATATTTTACAGTAGCATTTTTGTCTCCAAACTTTCAATTTAATTTGCAAGTGATAAAAGAGGCTAATCTACCAGGTAACTGCTGCATGCTGCTAATGAATATCACACCGAGACCACGACTATGTTAAGCCCTCCATAGCTAAGCTGCTGTTTCTTACGTAGGTATACGTGTTTGCGTAATTGGTTTCAACAGAGGTCTCTTGTTTACCCGTCACTAAAATCTGAATTAGCTGTTCCACAATTAAGTTGTCTGTCATGTAAATTTTTATTCTACGTGTATATACTGAGATGAAAGCATTTGTGCGAGTGAAAAAAGAATAGCTGCTTATTTCCGCCGACTTCATGCAATTGCTGTGATTGCTTAAGCATCTGTTCCACTCGAAGGTGCCCTGCTGACAAAAGATGGCTGTTATGTTTTACCTAGGTGTTAAGCATATATAGAAACATGTTGCACAACAGTATTCGTGGCAGGACTTTTTTTGGAATCTTGCCTGCATAATATAGGTGACGGGATGATTCCCTCTTCTCAAAATGAAGCCCACATTACGCTATAATGCCCTGAAAAAATGATTTTATCATCATTAGATTAAGGCTATAAACATTTGGGTACCTTTGCGTTATCTCCCCCCCTCAAAATTTTGCAAAAATCAGCTAATGTATCCAATATAATAATTATAACCTTAACCCTAACCCTAACACAAACCATATCCCAAACCATAACCCTAACTCCAAAACTAACTTTAACTCAGAGGCGTGCATTAAGGGTAAGCAAGGTAAGCGCGGCTTGCCCATTGAAATTTCTTTGAACAAATGAAGAAAAAATATTTATCCTTACACAACATATTTATAAGTTTCCAATTCTTTTAAAATCCTTTTTTTTCTTAAATTCTAATCATTAAACTAATTACTGTTCATTTTCGTCATAAATAATGTAAAATACTGTATTTTGGGTAGGTTTTTTCTTGTTTAACAATTGAACTATATGGGTTTGTAATAATTGATTTAATAATATGAACAGCAATAATAATCAATATCCTATTACTTAAATTTGCGTCGTAATAATTGCTCGACTGTACCTTAATTGTGATAATTGGTATTAATAAAAATCAGTGTTTCTGAATTACAAGTGAAAACAGTCCGCGCAACTGTCTGCCGCTTCTTTTATCACGCTTTGTTAACGTAATTGACAAAATCTCCAACCAATCAAAATTCGAAAATACTACGAGAGGACCGCGGAAATCTTACCGCGGGATTGTTTAATGATTTATATTGTCTAGGCGACAATGGTGATTGAAATTTTAAACTTGAACTGCAATTTAGCCTCCAAATCACTTATAATTGATGACAATCAAAGTGTAACTTTCAAAATTAGGGTTTTTACTTAACAATCACAAGAAAATTTCACTTAATTTACAAAAATGAATGTATAGAAATAACATTAAAATAGAAATAAATAAATATTGAAGTAAATACAGTCAATTTAATAAATTCAGATGTAAATTTTTGTATTTGGCTAAACTATATTGATCAGTTTAAAAACCTTTAAAACTGATCATCTGTAATAAACTGTAATACACTGATTCAATTCGTCATTTTGTCAAGATTTTTCTTATAAATTTTTTACACTACTAATATGATCTTCAAGATAATTGAGCGACATAACGTCAATTGCATTGTGAGCATTGCTAATTGTTTCTGGAAATAAAATGTTGCATTTATATTATCTGGTAAATTTTTTAGATAATGATTTATATGCTTGAAATTTAAGTTATATGCAACATATGCATTACAAACATATAAATTTTATAATTATATAGTATTCCGCTTCCCCCATTAATATGTGCACTGCACGCCACTGCTTTAACTATATCCCTAGCCCTAACCCAAGACATAACACTAAATACAACACTAAGTTTAAGCTAAATTGTACCCAATTCCTAATCTTACCCCAAACCATAAATCTAACATTATACTATATTTTTTATCATGGTAGAGCCGTCTCAATAAAACATATTCATTTGGAATTACATAAAAATGCAAAGGCTTTGAAACAAAATAACTACGTGAAAAGATTTGAGGGAAAAGACGCTGTGTTGATTGAATAAACATTTCCAAATCTTATAATTGTTTTGTACAACAAACAAATGCTGCGTGGTTGAACCACTAATTAGCATATTAATTGTAGTATATTATAATTATTTTATAATTCATATTGAAACTTAATAATAAATTTACATATTCCTTCTATATATTGTTTGGGGTGTGGTTTGGGTTAGGCTTAGGACTAAGGTATGAGATATTTCAAAATCATCAAAAAATTTCATTAGAATTTCTGAGACTTCAATGGAGCATAACAGCATCTTAAACTGTGAGTCCATTAACGATTAAGTAGGGCGAACAAAGAACTACATGAAACACCGGTTAATTGTTGCATTTATCTAAAAAAATACTTTTAAACTTAATAAGGTTTAAAACGGAAACAAGTGTTAAGTGTAAGAAAATGCAAAGGGTTGTGGATAATAAAGGTCTTGTTTAACCCATTAGACTAAGTTGTCAGAAAAAATTGCAACGTTTATCATTTATGACTCCATGTAATAGCCTTCGCATTGACTTTTACTTTAAGAGTCACGTGTATTAATTTTTGAAGTATTTGTTGAATGTCCTATGAATTTCAATGAAGTCTTTCTAGCCTTCTTATATTTAAGAAAATTCCTGTTTATTCAAAAATTCATGAATTGCTTATATGTTTTCTTTTGTCAAGAATCAATGCTTTGAATTATCAGTTATCCAAAGTTTGTTAAAAGCAGTTTTGTTCTTTACATTTGATACTAGACTTGGCCATTACTTTCTTCTAAGACAAGATCTGTTGGGATAAAATTAAAAATAACTTAGTATTATATGTAACAATATTTGAAATGTATTTGTATTACTAAATGCAAATTATAATCATTCCGTGGTTTCATCATGCCAACTTTTGATATAAATTTAACCTTCGCGGAGCCACCTAACCATGTTTTTTAGAAGGGCCCAACAATTCTCATCTGCATATTACTGACCATTAGCACAGCCTGTTTTTTATCAATCCGGAAGTACTTTGTACATGGGTTATACGGACAAAATATATCAATAGACAGGACTATAATTCAGGGAATTGGAAGAAAGAATTATAATGAACGCATTAAACAATACAACATGTTAGAAGAATTTCCATAGTGATAGAAAATTCATAATCGAAAAAACTTCTTTTAGATTATGTGATCTCCATTCCACCTTGAGAAAAACCAAACTCTGATTGCAATTAAGGAACTTTTTATCTGTGTTGTGTGAATTGTTATATTTTTGTTTCCAAACACCCAGGCTAAGGAAAAACTGCTATAACCCTAAATGCAAAGTTAAGTTCACATAAAAATTTTATCTATTTGCCGGTATTTATCTCATTTCTACTTTTAACACCTGTGATACTAACTTAACCTTGCCAACGCCTTTCTATCTTCATGTTTATAATCCATCTATTTATAGTAAAAGTAAAAGCTTCTTTAACTCAATCAATCACATTTTTTCGATTTTTATCAACATTAAAAAAAACATTAATAAAAACTACTATATAGTTCTTCTTATGAACTGTATACGGCATCGAAACTAATCCATGTCCGATTTGAACTTATGAGTAATATTTTCAAAAGCTAAATCATAGAAAAAATTCTGTTAACTATCTACATTTAAACTTCCAGTATCTTAGCAACAAATGTTGTATTAAACAATTCAATTTATGTTTTAAAAATTATGTCATACTAACAATTTCGGAAACTCGGTTAAGAAATCAAGGTAATATGTCGTATTTTAAAAACGAATCATATACGGTATTGCACATATATTTTCTTGAGAATGCATGGAATACATGGGCGAATAAAATGCGATTTACCCTAAAATCTATCAAACATTTTCTTTGAAGAAAGGCAACACTACAATGCGTATTGCTTCACGATGCAGAAAGATTTCGTGACGGTATAAAAATGCACGCCAATTTAGAGCAATTGCTAAAAATATTTTTATGCCATGATTAAGGTAGTATGCGAAATCAATTTTCGTACACCATAGCGCAACAGAAACACTTCCTAGCAAGAAATATTTTGTGCAATGCAAGGTTTCATAAGAAGCTGAATATCTCGAGATTCCTATCAATACTACTGTACACTCTAAAGGACAAAATTTATAAAAAGATAAAAATAGCGTCATTTAACCAGAAGTTGACATATGTGAAGAACTGTATTCCAAAAAACTTTCTAATTAATTATGAACGCACTTATATCGAACATTTAGATATGCATCTATTTTATGCAACAGATCTAATATCTTATTTTTGTTAAGGATCTTTAGAAATTTAAAAAAAGCATTAGACTAAAATAGATATATTTCGCTCAACTTGAGCATCGTCAATTTACAAAAATTCCCTCTAAATGTGCATTATTTAATTAAAAGATATTATTATGCAATTAAACGTTGATTAGAGGTAATTTAGTTTGATATATGTAATCATCTTTTGTTTTAAGACTTGCTTGCATTGATATTATGTATATAATTTCGATTACTTTTAAATTTTTGGGGGTGGTAGATCTTAAAATTTAATCTATATTTTCTTAGGTGTTCTGATGTTGTTGACTTATTTTCGTGCTCTTTTAAGCTTCTGTTTAGTTGTCTGCTACTATATCCAATATAGTCCTCACCATAGGTGCATTTGATCTTAAAGATAACATTGGACTTATCGAATATCTTTGTTATTAATTTTAATTTTAGGTTTTGACTACGGTTTCGGACTGTATAAACAAATCTTACATTTTCTTTTTTATACTTTATTCTTTGTATTTGATTAATCATATCTGCTGTTTGCTTACCTCTATACTCAATTTTAAAAATGTGTTCAAAATTATTCGAATATTTTCCTGCGTTGTTGTTCAATATTTCATCCATTGTTTCTTTAAGATAAGATATCATAAGATAAAAGATTCTATATTCAGATAAATGTTTACAATTCAATAAATGATAATTTATCTGAATAGTGTCATAAATTACAAAAAAATAACGAATCTACAAATCAACATACATTACAAAAAGTAACAATTCTTACAGGTTATGGATGAATTACTTTATATTGTTATTTTAATAAATTTATTTATAAACTTACTTGGATATTCGTTCTTCTTTAGATTCGATTTTAATTGATTATTTCACAAGAACTGGAGACATCAAAAACTCGATGTATTTCTCCTTTAGTTAGTGCTATTTTGTATGCTACAGGTGAACTTGAATTGAAATTTAAAACTAAACCTGTATCGGTTGGCTTTCTATAAATCCTGTAAGAGTGTTTGCTGTTCTGTTAATAGTCCCCTTTAGAAATTGGGAATTATTAAGTTCTTTTTCCAATGTATATTTTATGTTGTCATCTACAATAATTGTATCTAATTTTGTTAGGATCAATTCTGCATCTTCTTCATTATTTACTATAGCAAATATATCGTCCATGTTTCTTTTATAAAAATGAAATCTGATGCTATTTAATACATTTTGTTTCTGAAAGGTTAAATAGATGTTATCTTTATGTCTTTGCTTTATACAATTTCTATTACTATGTCTATATGGCTTTTTTCTGGAGGAACATTGATGTATAAACTTCTGACGTCGTATGATATAATAAACTTATTCGCATCTTGTTTCATAATATGATCAGAAAATGTTTTTGAATTCGTGTTTATTTTTTATTCGGGTAATTTGCATAGTATATCGTTTAGAGTGTCGGATAGCTTGGGGTCACATGGAGTTGAAGTAGGGCAAAGAGGTATTTCTTTTTTTGATCATTGCAAGACCATATACTGTTGAAGCATAACCACCAGTTGATTTGCAATTTTTATAAAATTCTTCTTCTCATAGTTTTTGTATTTCCTTCTGTTTTTATCTTTTCAAAAACTTTTCCATTTAAGATGATATTATTATTGCAATTCCAATTTCCTTCTTCATAAGGTATAGCTTTTAGACAATGTATATTCAAAAGATCTTTCAATTTCCTTAATTTTCTCTCCCTTTTCTATTTCGATTATGTATAAATTTATGCAATACAGCATTGATTGAGATTCTTTAGTGTCTTGCCTTGACTAATAATTAACTTAGCACAATATTGAGAACATTAGAATAGAATATTTTAGTTTTCTGTGACAAATTTGAATAATGTATACAGTTAAAACAAAGGCATCGGTTTTAATGTCAAAAGCATTCTCTCTACTTTGAACCTAGTAAAATGCTTTTGTAAATGATTTTGAAAAGTTTATGTTTAATAATAACATGTGAAAAGTGCAGACTACATAATGTCACACATTCTTAATGCCTTGTAATGAGATACGCATACATATAGCATTCATTTTGTAACTGATTCATAAAAAAGATACGGATGTTATCCACCACAACATTACACAAAAGCCTAAGATATTAAGTAATACTAGTTTACCTTATCAGAAAATGTTTGAGACGAAAGTATTGCAAATCAAAATCTAAGTTTCGGGCTTGGGTAGTAAATTTCGGCTCTGGTTCGGATAGTAAATATATTGATTGGATCCATGCTAAGCTCAAATTGCAACTCTCTAATCACTACGTTCAGCATAGTGAATGGACCTCAATTGTAGGAAATTATGCACAAAGCAATTTTATTACATTATCGCTTGATTTTTAAACAATCAGAGTTCAAGATCCACTTGTTTGACGAAGTACAACTTTGGGTTTAGACTAGAGTTAGATCTGGGTGGTCAAAATACAGATCTGATTTTAGTTTTATTTAAAAATTTGCAAAATCTATGTGACTGTCAGCACAGATATATTCAATGTGCCAGTATTTATTCCTAAAAGGCGTTTAATATTGCAAAAAATTGTCCAATATTTTCAATCATCTATTAATTTGCTTAAAAATCAGTTTGCTCCATAAACATTTGGATACAAAGATAGTTTATTTGGTTAAACACCCCCAGTCCAAAATTTAAATAATAGTGTGACATTCTGAGAAATATGCTAATGGATACATGGTGTCCCATTAGGTTCTTTCAAAGTTGGTGCTTATATTACTTTCTTTGGATTTAATATTAAAGTTTCCATTCTTCTTAAGAATTCAATTTAAAAATTTATGTAAGTTTACTGGTATCACAGTTTTGGAAAGTCCAATTGAAGTTCTCTCAAAAATGCTAGTTAAATATTCAATTGGAATCTTTATTAACATGTATTAACCTTCAATTTGTATCATTTTGAGGTAATACGAATTTTCTACTTCTTTTACACTTGACTGATAATTCTTATTAAATTTCAAAAATGGTTTCAAGAAATTGATGCAGAAGACAACCGATTCTCACATATTTTATTACAACTCAGACGATTAAAATCAAGTTTAATCAAATGAAAATTCTTCAGAAGTTTTCCACAAATAAATATTGTATAAAATAATGGAATATACGAAAATTGTTGTAGATGAAATTTTGATTATAATACTTACAAATATATTTTGACCGTATTTCTTCAGGTTATCACAAGAACTCCCACAATGTTCATTGACAAGGAATACCCAAATCGTCAAATTAATGGTGCTAATATATAAAGCCGATGTCCATTAAAATTTGGACAATTCATTAAATGAAGCTTGACAAAATATCTATTTCAAACAGTTTTGGTTAAAAGTTTGAGCTCCTTTGGTGAGAAAACTTTTACTGCAGCACATTTACTTAGGTGTTTATTAATTTTAGGAATTGTCATTTTGAGGTTTTTGTAAATCTAAACATATAAAATTACATTAAATTTTCAATTCTGATTACACATTATAAGGCTAATAAGGAAAAATGAATGTTAATTTATAGAGTTTTAAACGCTAAATGATTTACTGAATAAGTTCTTAAAGAGGTTTAAAAAATAATGGTTTTCAGCGTATTCTTTTGTTCACTGGTTTCAGGTAATTGCTTCTTATAGTTTTCTGTGCTTGTTTTTTGTATCTTGTTAAATTTTTCATTGAGACATTTAAGAATATATAAACATATTTATTGGCCACAATAAATAAATTCCTTAATAATCTTTGTACATCTTAATATCACTATCTAATGTAATCTTATGCAATGGTTTTACTATTAATCTTTTTTGTGATATTTTTCTATTCTCAGAAAATTAAGAATGAGAAGCATGGCATAAATTAAAACCTATCTATCTATGAATCTATATCTTTCTATATATTAACTAAATCTAGCTTAGTGTGAGTAACACAATTAGTATTTAAACATTAGTAAGTATTTTTATACAAGTCAAAAAAAAATTGCTAAGTTATACTTAGTCTTTTAAAGGAAGACAGAAAGGTAAACCAATTTGCAACGAAAGAAATAAAAATATTACTATTAGTGCATAAAGTAATAGAAGTTATATTTTTTTCTTAATATAATATGATGATTTTCCGACCTCGTATCCAGTTAAGAATGGAAGTTATAAAGTCGTAAACAGTCATATTTCTGTTTTTTGGAAAGTATGGTCATGTTTGGGGGTGAAATGACAACAATTCATATTTAAGCACAAGTAAGAAATTTAAAAGTTATTGATAGGTGGCCGGGCTTTGGATGCTCTAAAATAACGGAATTTCAATGTTTTCACTAAGCATTAATTAAATACTAAATTAGCAGATATGTAATGCAATGTTAGAGGCGCTGATTGACGTGACCATTAATCAGTGGGATTCTTTAATTATTGAAGAGACATACTTTTACAAACTCAATGCAATTACATCTTAAATATGGATAAGACTAAGGTAAACATTGGCTAAGATATTGTTTTGGAATATCTGCATGAATTTTGAAGTTACGCCTATAAGCCACAGAATTAGTGAACTGATCTATTTTCATATATAACCGGGGGATTACATCTAGTCCATTATTTTTAGGCGCACAAAATTGAAATTAAATTTTGAGATAGATACGAAGTTTTTCTAATCATTAACAATGTCACAGAAAAAGTAAAACTAACTTTTCCAATAATTCCACTAATATGAATCCACCAAATTTCTCGTTTGTTGTATCAAAATTTAACAGATTTACAATAGCAGCCTGAAGCAAACACATGCAGTGTTCATACATAAGTCACATTAGAATATAAGGCCGATAACTGATTTTATATATAGGGATTTATTTACATGCGTCTTATGATACGAAAAATACGGTACTTATTTGTACACTATGCAAATCTTTGTGACAAACTGTACTTCCAATAAGCACAAGAAAAAAATAATTGAACAATGCAAAGGAAGCTCACCAATAATGTTGACCAAGCATTTTTAACTGCGGACATTCCTTTGCATGAATTGCACCATGGAAGATTACAAAATTTGTTCAGGAATAAAAAGCATCTGTTACCCAGCAAGTCCGTGTGCCTTAACAGAGTTTATGCCGCCGCATTTGTATGTGTTTTTATCTTGTTTTTAGAAATAAAAAACGTTTGATTTTGATCCTATTATTCATTTTGAAAAATGACTCTGTAATATCTTAGAGCATGTTCTAAATTCCGTCATAATTTTTCATAAATATAATTTTATATTTTCTGTTTCTAAAAGTATATTTCTGGTTGCCCTAATTATTAAGTTGATTCATTGCTAATTTGAAAATTAGTGAATTTCCTATATTTACAATTGGGCACAGGACTAACCAATAAAATTTCCATTTCTGCTGACCAATCAAATTTGTTTAGTTTTATAAATACAAAATTCAATAATGTGATTTGTATTATGGCAAATCTTACTGAAGACTTCTTTTTTAAAGAGCAGTCAAGCTTGTTTGTGATTGCCGCATCATTACAAAACATATCAGCAATAATCATTAACATATTTTTGATCTGCATTTATCTAACATGTAAAGAACTTCGCCTGTCTTCATCACATACAATGTTTGCAAGCTTAGCCTTTGTAGATATGTCAACTTCGACCTGCTTTTTGTATAAAATTGCAATACAACCATTCGTCAATCCTCCAAGTGATGTTCTTGGTCAACTGTATTGTCGTCTTATTTTTAGTACTTATGTCATGTGGGGCTTTATTTCTAGTTCTTGGTTTCACATAGTTATTATTACTTTTGACAGGTATATTTCCTAGTTTTGTAACTTGCGTGACAACATGGCTGGTAATGTAATGAAAATTCAAACTTATGGAATATTTTAGCAGAAAGATACATCTGTTTGGCAGTGTTAAAATCTATTTTCATGAATTATTGATGTATGAAAATATATTTCAAATTTCTTGCAGGCACATATTTTTTGCAACAAAAGTACTTAATT
The DNA here is from genome assembly GCA_900660155.1 of Hofstenia miamia. Classification (NCBI taxonomy): domain Eukaryota; kingdom Metazoa; phylum Xenacoelomorpha; order Acoela; family Hofsteniidae; genus Hofstenia; species Hofstenia miamia. The sequence goes on from CABFPE010000014.1 coordinate 976,170, forward strand.
TTAAAAATTTTTTGCATTTAAATGTTCCACTTGGCCAACAACAGAAAGGATTTTTATGCAGAACCTTTAATTTTTTTGAGAAAATTTAAAAAAAACTAAAAAAATTAAAACTTTCTATATTTTTTTTTTTAGCAAATTTTTGGATTTTTTAAACCAAATTATTTTTAAAGAATCTTTTATACACAAATTATACATATATATATATATATA
>CABFPE010000014.1:1025778-1036246 GCA_900660155.1 Hofstenia miamia
ACACACACACACATATATATATATATATATATATATATATATACTTAAGAGCATTGTAATATATTAATTTGGGAAGCACATTTGTTACTTTTTGGAAATGCATTCGGTTGACTTTTACGTTTATTGAACATTTTTAGAAACGAATAAAAGAATGAATAGCATTGTCTATTGCAAACTTTCTTTAAATAATTAAATCTTTTTAATTAAAGAATTCACAATAATGAAATTTTAAAATAATACGGCATTACGTAGAAGCAATTTTAGCCGGAAAGATTATAATCAATTATAAAAGACAGTATATATATAGACAGTATGTATATTATATTCTGCTGACAGATATGCATGTCAAATAATGTATATAAGAAATCTCATACACATCTGGGTTAGGTAGTACTACAAAATAAATATGACTAAAAATAATTAAATATAAATCATATCTAATATAATTAATAAAGAGTTTGATAACAACTATGTTCTTTCAACATACTTTTTAGCACTATTTAAATATTCAACATTGCTATTACTAGTTTTTGAATTCGCGACAAATAGTATTACTACCTCGGATTCACAGGATGAAAACAAATCTGACTCTGCATCATCACTGCAATTGAGCTCCTAAATAAATATTCAACATTTAACATAAAATTAACAATTACATTTTCCGGAAAATCATCCAAAGAAGATAGGTAAGATGGGGCATCAACATGAAATCTTTCACAAATAGTTTCTATTAGAGTCTTAATCATTGTTAGCAACTAAATTGAATCAATTAAGGTTAATGCATGAATTATTAATTAGAATATAATAATATCAAAAAAAACTTGCCAAACAACTCTTATTGCTCAGGCTAGACATTTTTTCAATTATAAAATCAATTTCAGGATTTTCAGAATCTGTAAACCATATTGGGGAAACAGTTGGATAGCCATCCTAAAAACATTGTCAGAATATTCCAAGATCGCAAAATATATTAATATATTATAACAAAAAATACAAACCAAAATGCAACTAAATTTGTAGTTGTCATTGAGAACAAATATTAAGGATATTTCATCAAAGGTAGCCTTTTCGATGAAAAAATGTGAATGTTTTGAGTCCTTACTGGTTGAAGGTACATCATTAGAAGTGTCGATTTCAATAAATTTAGGAAAGAGTTCATTTAACAACTTTAGTTCAGACCTTAATGACATTTGCAGCTATCATTACTAAAAGAATAAAAGAATAAAGACAATAAAACGACGTGATATTTAGATAAATGATTTATAGCTAATTTAAATGCAACCATACTCTATTAATAGATATTTACAAAATATTGAAAATATAATGTTTATAAATGAAAACTACTGGAAATAGAATTGGTAGAGATTATTTATTATGTGAGCACTACCAAGACCTCTTTCCATGTACAATATATTATTTAATGTTTGCAGTGTTACGCGAATGTGCGGTAATTGATTTAAGAAAAAACCCCATTCTTCTCATTTTTTCAACGTAAAAAGCCTGTTCACATGATTAAAGATTAGTAATGATCCCTTTAAATTCATTGTATAAATCGAAATGAATGAAAGACTGGAAAACCAAATAGTAACTTTTAATTCTAAACAAAATTCAGTACTATTGAAAGTATTTCGAAATCAGATGATATTATTCCAGTCCTTTCGTAGTCACATTAAAGCATTGTCCATCTTTTTCGAGAACTTGGAATATGTTTTTAAATTTTGTGTGAATTATGATCAGCTGAGTATCGCTTGAGCCAAACCTACATTAGAGCCTCGGTTAATCAGCAAATATACAAAGTAATACAATTCTAACAACTAGTTGCCCTATTGTGCTAGTTGCAAATGGTGATTAACATTCCAATGTTATTATGAATGTCAAAATGTGATAACTTTTAAGAAAATATGTTTATGGGGTGAAAAAAATTTAGAATATATAAATGATCTGGTCATTAATATTATTGTTAAAAAATTGCATTATTATATACAATTTAATAAGTCGAATACGTAAACAAAAATTACAAATGAATTTATTAGAAATATTAACAGAAATGTTTTTAAATCAAAAGTTTATTAGACGTAAATAATACATTGCTTATGAATTGAAAATATTTATTATAATTCAAGTTTTTGATTAGATGATAACTTATTTCTTTCAAGGAAAATGTGTTCAACAATCATTTGCACTTACAAAAATATTTGTTGTATTTTCACGCAGACTTCTATTTCTGTTTTATGCAAACAGCTAAGCAGTAATACAATAAATTTATAAAATAAACTTCCATTCGATGATTTTTCATAACTTAAAGAGTTTCATGACGGATTTACAAAACAGTTTTTGCAAACATCAAGGAGTCGTTTAGTAGAGCAGCATTTCTTATAATGCAAAGAAACATCAATGATAAAACTATGCAAAAATTAGAAATTGTAGAATCGAAAAATTTTGTAAGTGACATAGTTTAGAAAAATCTAAAAACGCCAATTTCATTAAAATTGGCAAGAGGGCAATCCTTAAAAATGTAAATTCAAGATATGCCACAAATATTCAAAAACAAAACCGTTTTCAGGGAACTCGAAACTTTCATATTTTAGTCTGTCTCGATGAGACTTGAAAATAATGAGGCTTAATTGAAATTCAGCACTACATTGTATTTTTACATTCATTCAAAAATAGTAAACTGGAAGTTTAATGGCTAATTTTAAAAATGAATGAGTTTTAGTTTGTCTAAAAATATCTTTCAGTCTCAAAAAAGCTTCAAGTCTGATTTTTAATGAAAATTTCTTATTTCTCATCTCAAAAATAAAAATCTTGTTCTCCGCTTCAGTCTCGTCTCGAATTCCTTGACCGTTTCAATCCGTGTTCCATGCACTGCGTTTTCACTTTCGCCATAAATGAATATAGTTTATAAAGAAAAAAGTTAACTGTCTTTTCAAATGATCCTAACTTCAACTCTTTTAGCATAAGTAAACAAATATTTAAACCAAACTTTAGTCGTCTTTATTTTTTAAAAATTTTACCTATTTTATTGCATTTCTAATAGTTTGTCTACCCTATATTAGTGTTCATTACTCCGCGTGCACCCTACTCTATACGGTCGCCTCAGATTCAAAGTACATAACTTTAATAAATTTAATGTTCACTGGTTTATCTTTTAAAGTTTTTTTTTACAAATTCATAAATGAAAACTAATTACGCAATACCTTTCTGCTCAATATCATTTCGCTGTCATATTTTGGGGCTCTTGTATTAATATCAAAACGATGCCGTGTGCGCACTACCATTCCAAATTTTATATGATAAGTATTTCACAATACGAAAAAGTCAAATTAATTTTGAAAATCAAGCCCAAAAATGCCAAACTTAAAATTCTGCTCAGAATCATTTAAGACTTTAAATATTTAATTCATTGTGAACGAACTAAAATGACCACAACAATGCGAATTATTAGCCAATAACATTATAGACATTACTACATATTACATTTAATTTACCAAAAGATATTTATATTAGTTCAAATTCTGTATGAAATACTATATACTATACTAAATTATTTATATTAATTAATTAAATAAGCATGTTGCAAACAAGATCTTTTTCAGATTTCACACATACAAATTTTTCTTGCAAATTATTATATTGAATTTTAGTAGTAGCATTAAAAATTAAATATATTTAAGAATGTGTTAAATATATAAATTGAGCTAGATTAATATATATGCATGTTTGTAACTAGAAAGTTGTATCTATCTAAGCAAAACCAAAGCATTTTATAAGAGTGTTTTATAACACTCTATTGGCTTGATAAAAGGATGAACTATTTTTCAACTATGTTCACACACTTTTAGGCAAGTGTATTAGGATATTTGCAAATAGTTTGGAAATGTACTACCTTAGAATGTTGAAAATTTGGATGAAATTATATTGCAATGATTGCTGCACTTGAAAACTCTTTTTTTACTAAATTTCAAATTTTAAAATTTGTTCAAATAATTTCAATAATTAATGTTGCATCTCCAACATGTGCATGACTGTTGATTACACATGGTAGAGCCATCTTATGACTTCTATTCTTATTTGCATGATGTTGTGACACCTTGGTACTTATATATTTTTAATGTGGCATCAGAATGAAATCAGCAGAGATGCTAACTCCCTATCTAATGATAGACTTGAGTTGATCATGGATTTGTTGATGTAACAGTTGATAATTAACTGCTGATATTTGTAGTACCCATTCCTAATAAAAGCAAGAGTAATTAGAAGATTGAGAAGAGGAGAGTGGCCATGCTCAGCTGACCCCAAACAGAGAACCTTTTTAAGAAGAGTCATATAAGACTAGAGCGCTAATTATAAGAAACAAAAGAAACACTAAATCTCTTGTGTGCAGTGTTTGACTAAGTGTAACCAAGACTGCAGCATTCCTTAACTCATGAAATTTAGGTGGCTGTAATAATCATAATTTAGTGAGCAAATCAAATGAATATCAAAAAAGTCTCTAACCTAAGTGCTGAAGGATGTTACTAGCAAAGCTGTGCCATTGTGAGGCACCCTTCAACAAATTTGAGACAGCTCAGCAAAACATAATTTTGGAGAAACATAAGTCAAAATCAAATGTAAGCAAATTATATTTTCCATCAACCTAATGAATAATTAGTCATATTGTAGAGTCACTTGGGGATATTATACTGATTTTTAATTGATTTTGTAATTTTTAATGATATCAACATGACATAACCATTTATTTTGAGTGTAGTTTGCAATGCTATTTTAACATCCCCTCACTTTGGTGCTATGTTGTATTATTGCTCAGTTCAATTTGCAAGACAAAAATGATCTTGTGATTTTACATTGTAAACAAATGCAGGTAAACAATTACTATGTATAAAAACATGCAACTATATGAGAAAAAGAGTATATCTCACCTCAACTTCATTTATTTATCTTTTGTATTCTACTTTTTGATTTATTATGTTTGCAATAATTATCATGTAGGTTCTGGGAAAAATTTACCAGTTCTGATGCAATGAGTAGCATTCAGACAGTAAGCAGCCCAAATTGTGGACCACATTATGTTATGTGCATGTTTATGTATAGGGATAATAAACCTTTTAATTCAAATGCAACACATACATAAACTGATAATTGATTACACTGATGATATTATACTGTTGGTTAACATGAATGCATGGTAATTACATGCTATTATTTAGTTAGATGAGAGATAAGAAAACAACTGAGCTGTTTATTTTGTATTGAGCTAGATAATAAATGATGAAGCAACTGTAGAATCATGCCAACCCACCGTGAGTGTGGTATTTAGAAAAAGCTATTACTTTTCTTAGATTAACTGTTAATCAGAGTTGACACTTTTCCGGTTTCTCTCCTTTATAATAAGTGTGTGGTTTATTAAACTAATTTAATACGCAAGAGCCTTTGTAGCTACTTAATTCACTCAACTTATTTAGGTAAAGCAGAGAGTTTGGAAGACAGGATCGACACTCAAGAGTAAACGTGCATATCCAGGAACATATCCGCCAGCTGCATCTTACCAATGGAACTGCCAATGTGAGATAGAGAACAACAATGGAATGGTTATGTGAATAGCGAACTCAGTGTAATGGGATTTGCAACTACTTAAGAATTTAGTGCATTGATTGTTTTTGTTATTACGAACTGATGCAATAAACGAAGTGGTGCAACCTTGCTGCTGAAATAGCTTATTATGAGGCCCTACATGTAATAACCCTACATATATAGAAATATATAATAGCCCTTGATACATGTAAACAATCAATGCCGCCAGCGGAAAATGGGAACTAGAAGTCGGCCAGAGGTCTACTGTACAAAACATTGAGCAACATGTAATGACTATTAAATAAACTATGTGTAATAAAATATAGAAATACAATCGTAATAACCATCTAAGTGTAAACACTGTTAAATCATAAATCGTCATGTAACATAATGAATGTAATAAATAACTTGAGTTCATCGATAATATAATTAACATGTAAAACCTACAGGCTGCAATACCAATATCAGACAAGCAATGACAATTAGGAAAGCTATAACGGTAAAAAACTCCTATACCTATCCGTAACCTAAGAGCACACCAGGTAACTACAGCTGTCGCCCTCCCCGCTGTGGAATAGCTATTAGGAGGCTGCTCCAGCATACCTTTAACCGGATGTGGGAACCACCATACAATTACCCTAGCTCGTAGACGTTTAGCTTTCCATCAGAATATATAAAATAACCTGACAAAAGAAAATGAATCCAAAGTAGATTTGCTCATCATTATTTACATCATGTTCAATATATTTATAGCACTTAGTGATAAACAACTAAATACTCGACTAGTACCTGTTAATCTTTCTTGTTGACAGTTTTTCCCTCGCTTAATATTTCTGCTAATATTACGCAACGTCAGCGTTAATTTGACTACGCTGTTTGACCATCTTTTGTTTTGTCAAATACCGTCGAGTATAATTTTAGATATAATTGCACAAAACATTTACAAAGTGAAAATAATCAATCCTATCATGATTTACATTTTAATCATTATAATCAATATTAATAATTTTAGTCTTTGTTTCCTTCATCCGTTTCTCTCATCTTGACCAATCATGATAGTTTGATAGATTATGTCACATTAAAACTGATCTTAACTATTCTCTTGAGAATACTAATCATATGCCTTAGGTTTCCTGAGAAGGCTTTCAGTTTTATAACCAGTTAATGATCTCCTTCAAAAATTTCCTTTTAAAGGGTCTCATTGTCTGTATTTTGTGTCGGATGAAATTCCAGGTTTTGTTGAATATCTTATCTATAGCAAGGTGCTAAACTTAAAATGGATTCAATTACTTTCTATTACTTTAAGTATCTACTTGTTTCACACTGCTATTTTTAAGACTGCTTTATATAGCATGATTATAGCAACGCATAGAGAATGTAACATCACTTTATAAGAGGAAATCTCATATGTATGTGGATGTAGAAGCAGAAGATAATTTATAACGATGACAGTTTAAAAATTTTAAAATAAACATCCACTATATTTTCATGGCTTTTGAAAGTATCCTATCAATACATTGGAAGCCGATCATTATGTAGAGCACTCATAAAAATACCTGAAAATAATGGTCTCTTAAACTCAGAAAAAAATATGCTTTGCCTCGATTCACTCCTAGATGTATTTTCTAAACAATTGGGATACAAATATGCCAATAGCTGAAAAAAACTAATTAATGCTGATTTTAATATGTGCATATCTACAACATGTTGCCAAAAATATGATAAAATTGAAATGAGACAATCCACTTATGATCCCACCAAATATGGTAAGAAGTACTTTTCTTGACTACGTAGCGATTACTTGCAAAATCAAATTCTGAAGTCATAAAATATTATCGAAAAAGCAACAATGTTTCACATCTTTGTAAATTGTTTGAAAACAACATTGATACATTGCTCATTGCATACCTCTTACGCCTAAAAATCAATACGGCAGTGGCGTCTGCATTATAAAATATGATCCCATCAGGTTCTAAACGCTATGAATGGATAAATAAAAATATTGAATTTAAAAAAGTAATTAGAATAAAACATTAAAAACTACTCTTGTGAGAAGCATTTTAGCTTATGTAATTATTTTGAAAATCTAGTGGCGCTTCCCCGCTTTTTTTCTCTCATTTAATCACGAAAGATTTCCTCGCCACAAAAAAATCCTGCGTACACCTCTACAATGCGGTAAAGTCAGAATAATCAGTAGTGAATATAATTGTTTTGTTAAGAAATCGAGTTAATTATAAAATTTGCCAAAATTTCTATCTAAAATTACCCTTCATTTATGTAAATCACAGAAAATTAATCATATAGCGAATTATAATTCCTTGACTATGTCAGGAGGATAGTTTCAAGATATTTGATGTTAGTTTGTCTTTACTCTCAAAACCCAAACATTGCTTGGGATTTTCAGTATACAGCAAATTTTGCTAACTGAATATACGCTATTGCATTTAAATATTTTTAGTCTTAGCTTTCCTACAACCAAATATTAACTAAGAATTTGTTTTAGAATGAAAAAATTTGAATAATGCTACTCTCAGAAATTTAAAAACTTACAAAAAAATTTATTTATTTAGTAATATTTTCTACTTCGCAGAATGCAATTTTTAGAAAATGTCCTGCTGTAAAGAAAATTAGAAACAACAAATTCTTTCTACTCCAATTTCATAGCAGTGTCATTTATGTGTATTCACTATTTTGTGAAAACTAATAGATTCCTAAAACCTGTTTCCTACACATTGTTTTCAAAGTTGACTGGACTTGACAATTAAAAAGTAATCAATTTGGTATTGTTGCAGAACGACAGACAAATTGTAAATTATAAATAGTGGCCCAAAACGTCTATGCATAGACAAATGTCTGCAGTAACAACGCTTCCTATCTTAATCAAAATCCTAAATAAGGATTTGAACTACACTTGCATATATAAAAAATGATAACACTTAAAAAATGACAATAAATATATAACCGAATTTTATTTTCCTTAGATCTTAATTCAGGACCTAGAAGAAAGTTTATGAATTCATGTGCAAAAAAAAATTTTGAGCTATATATATACATATATATATATATATATATATATATATATAGACATATACGAGCTCTAGGTACTATGGGNATGTTTTCTAAGACTTCTTCCTCGGTGATGTTTTCCAGTTCATTCTTTCCTAGTCTTACCATAGTAATGATTTCTACTCTTCTCATGACATCGTAGTATCGATATTGCGAGCTCCAAAGTTCTCCCCATACAATGTCGTTAATGCCTGAGAACAATATTACAGTTTGTGTAGATCTTTTTTCGAATTCTGCACGGACTTTCTTAATCTGTTTGCCTATTGGTTCTCCTTCCTTGTAAAGATCATAGGGTGTTACTTGTCCTTCTATAAAAACTCTTTCTTTATTATCATTTTTCAATAGAATTTCTTTCGACTTCCTGTAGTGTTCATCGTTAACGATTCTTTCGGCTGCTTGTCTGTTGTTGACGTACGTATTTTCCTCGTGCCACATTGCTTTGACTGCCTTTTTATCTTTTAGTTGCCAAGTTGGTAGCAGCATTGGTATAAAAATTGTTGGCGGTGGCGTACATTTTAGAATTGTTGTCATAGTTTTTCCTCTATGGCTTCATATGTACCTTGCATCTCTGCCGTTGTAGACATTCCAAATGTCGCAGGATAATTATTTTTGGATTTCTTGATGTTTTCCCAGAAAGTATCGTTAGACCGTTTTTCATCAAGTTCTGTGCAGTTTCGGGTTTTATTACTATCTTTGAGGTGATACATTCGATATCCACTGCGATTTGGTTTTGCGGTTCTAGTAATTCATCAATCTCTTGTCTTGTGAATGCTTCAGTGCACAGTACTTTAATTAGTGATTTGGTTTCCCATTCATACACCTCTCCAAATATTCTTTGTACTATGTTGTTCTTTCGTTCTTGTCGCACTGTAATTTCTACTAATAATCTATTGTCGTCTGTATAAACCCATGATAGCTCACTGGGTTCCTGTTCACCCCATTTCTCTAGATTGACTTTATCAATTACTCATTGCATGTTTGGTGTTAAGGCTATGTCAGTAGATTGTAACAACTTATCTTCTAGTAACATTTCTTCTTTCCTTACCATCTCAATAATCTCAATAGGACAATTTTTTCCCTCTTTCCGCATGGTTTCTGAACATTTAATAACCAATTTTATTGTTTGTAGCATTTCCGCGTGCTCCCTTCTTATCAAATTTTGAGTCGTTAGCCACGGTTGGCATTTAAGTACTCTAAGTTTTGTGTTAGAAGTCGCGCCCCACATATACTTCTTAGTTTCATCCATTAAAGATTCGATCTCACTTGGGCAGATACCTGTTTTGTTTGCTAATTTGATTATACTGGGTCTTCCCAGTTTGTGTTGTTGCATCAACAATCTTGTGAAATATTTTTCAAACCTCTGCTGTACTTTCTTTGTGGGGGACAGCGGTAATATTTCTACGTTTTGCAGTAACCATTGCTTAATGTTTGTGGGGATTGGAGCCACGGCTATTTCGAATTTTTTCTGTTGGGCGATTTGTTGCCTCTCCTTTCTCATCATTGGCAGTACTAACTTGTCATTGTGTGTTAATGCGATTGCTAGTACCCAAATAGCTGTTCTTGCTCTGATTTCTGGTGCATTGATTTCTTCAAACATTTGAGTTTTAAAGTTTCTTTTAGCCTGCATTTCGTATGCTCTCCTGATCTCATATAGTATGGCTTCCATGCTTTTATGATATTTTCTGGTTGGCGATCTTATGTCTATCATTGGCCATTCTTCATGCGTTGGCTTATCTGCTTTAATTTCCGGCCATATTGTTGCTATCTTTTCTAAATGCTCCGGCGTTTGGTTCAGGCTGCACTTCAGGAATATGTTTCCAGTTTCTTCCAA
>CABFPE010000014.1:1045661-1056114 GCA_900660155.1 Hofstenia miamia
ATTACGCAACATCAGCGTTAATTTGACTACGGTGTTTGACCATCTTTTGTTTTGTCAAATACTGTCGAGTATAATTTTAGATATAATTGCACAAAACATTTACAAAGTGAAAATAATCAATCCTATCATGATTTACATTTTAATCATTATAATCAATATTAATAATTTTAGTCTTTGTTTCCTTCATCCTTTTCTCTCATCTTGACCAATCATGATAGTTTGATAGATTATGTCACACTCCCCCTCCAGTGTAGCTAATTAAGGATGACCACTCTTTCTCCATGTACCATTTCAGCCGCCTTCTTGATTATCTCATTAGCTTCTTTCATTTCCCACGTAATGTTTTGGTACGCCTCATCTTTAGTGATTTTCAGCACAACCTCTTTCTCTGTCATTAACATTTTCTTGTGTCTCAAAAACGACGGGTTCTTTAGAGATTTTGCTATCGTGCACATACTACGTAATTCATTTAGTTTCTCATTGAATATCTCGTAATATTTTCTGTAGAGTTTCATGCCCTTTATCACTATCATCAACGTCATAATCGCGTCTATTCTACTGGTATGCGCCAAATCTGGGTGGATCGTGGTATTTGGATAGAAAAATTCGTAAGTCAATCATAGTGATTTCGATATTGACGCCTCATCATAGAACGCACTTATGTTTTCTAAAACTTCTTCCTCAGTGATGTTTTCCGGTTCATTCTTTCCAAGTCTTACCATGGTAATGATTTCCACTCTTCTCATTACGTCGTAGTATCAATATTGCGAGCTCCACAGTTCTCCCCATACAATGTCGTTAATTCCTGAGAACAATATTACAGTTTGCGTAGATCTTTTTTCGATTTCTGCACGGACTTTCTTGATCTGTCTACATATAGGTTCTCCTTCTTTGTAGAGATCGTAGGGTGTTACTTGTCCCTCTATAAAGACTCTCTCTTTATTATCATTTTTCAATAAGATTTCTTTCGACTTCTTGTAGCGTTCATCGTTAACGATTCTTTCGGCTTCTTGTCTATTGTTGACGTACGTGTTTTCTTCATGCCACATTGCTTTGATTGCTTTCTTATCTTTTAGTCGCCAAGTTGGTAGCAGCATCAGTATAAAGATTGTCGGCGGTGGCGTACATTTTAAGATGGTTGTCATTGTCTTCTCTTCTATGGCTTCATATGTTCCCTGCATTTCTGCCATTGTAGCCATTCCAAATGTTGCAGGATAATTATTCTTAGACTTCTTAATATTCTCCCAGAAAGTATCTGTTAGACCATTTTTCATCAACTTTTGTGCAGTTTCAGGCTTTATTACTATCTTCAAAGTGATACATTCTATGTCCACTGCAATTTGGTTTTGTGGCTCTAGTAATTCGTCAATTTCTTGCCTTGTGAATGCTTTGGTACACAGCACTTTAATTAGCGATTTGGTCTCTCGTTCATACACTTCACCAAATATCCTTTGTACTATATTATTTTTCCGTTCACGTCGCACCGTAATTTCTACTAGTAATCTTTCATCATCTGTATCTACCCATGATAGCTCACTGGGTTCTTGTTCACCCCATTTCTCCAAATTGACTTTATCAATTACTCGTTGCGTGTTTGGTGTTAAGGCTATGTTGGTAGATTGTAACAGCTTCTCTTCTAGTAACATTTCTTCTTTACTTTTGCTTACCATCTCAATAATCTCGATAGGGCAATTTTTTCCCTCTTTCCGCATGGTTTCTGAACATTTAATAATTTTGGTGTAAGCACACTGAGGATAGTTTTTCAGATATTTTCTTATCTCTTTTGTGATTATCTCGTGAATTTTCTTTTCTTCCACCAATTTTATCGTTTGTAACGTTTCCGCGTGCTCCCTTCTGATCAAATTTCGAGTTGTTAACCACGGTTGACATTTAAGTGCTCTGAGTTTTGTATTGGAAGTCGCGCCCCACATATACTTCTTTGTTTCATTGGTTAGAATTTCGATCTCACTTGGACAGATACCTGTCTTGTTCACTAACTCGATTATACTTGGTCTTCCCAATGTATGTTGCTGCACCAACAATCGTGTAAAATGTTTCTCGAATCTCTGCTGTACTTTCTTCGTAGGAGACAGCGGTAATATTTCTACGTTCTGCAGTAGCCATTGCTTAATGTTTGTAGGGATCAGTGCCACAGCTATTTCGAATTTTTTCTGTCGAGCTATCTGTTGCCGCTTCTTTCTCATCATCTGCAGTACTAGCTTGTCATTGTATGTTAATGCAATTGCTAGTACCCAAATAGTTCATGCTCTGATTTCTGGTGCGTTTATTTCCTCAAACATTTGAGTTTTAAAGTTTCTTTTAGCCTCCATTTCGTACACTCTCCTGATTTCATATAATACTGCTTCCATGCTTTTATGATACTTCCTGGTTTGCGATTTTATGTCTATCTTTGGCCACTCTTCATGCGTAGGCTTTTCTGCTTTAATTTCTGACCATACTGTCGCTATCTTTTCTAAATGTTCAGGTGTTTGATTCAGGCTGCACTTCAGGAATATATTTCCAGTTTCTTCCAAGTTTTCAGTAGTTCCCAGCAATTCCATTGTGCGTGTTTGGTAGTACATATCTATTGCAATTTTAGGTTCTACCATAATTCTTTCCGCTGGTGCTATTTCGTTGATTTGTAAGTCCACTTTTATCAGTTCGGATATTTTCATCGTACCTCTATCCAACGTAAACAAATTATCTAGCTTAGTCTCCATCTCTTTTATACATTTCAGCAACTCTTCTTCCCTCTGTGTTACGACTATTATCACCCTCGTCTTGTTGTTCTTAGCTATCTTGAGAGTTTCTTCTATGTTGGTTTGAAGCCTTTTTGATGCTATTTCAGTATCTTTCACAAAATAGACTATCGTGAGATGCTTCTTATCTAGATTTACTTGTTCACATTCGGCTATGATCCTTTCTTTATTTTTAGTTAGCTTTTGTACGTCTTTCATCGTGAACTGTTCATCAAATGTAATGTGGACTGTACTTTTGAAATATGGTCTATTAAATCGTTCTTTCATGTCCTCTGTGTATGCTATTATCATGTTACACGTTGGACGATTCTTCTTATCAATAATGATCGGAATTGCGTAGCTTTCATTTTCTTTGGTGGACGTGCTATTTCTTATTAGCCTTTTAGTTTCTGGCGACAGATTATCATATGAATTATATCTCATCTTTCTGTTTGCTATAAAATAGGGGTGTATTCGATCTCTTCCTATTTTTGTCATGCGGCTCTCTCTCTCTTCTGATCGCGACGATTTTGTTGTAGTTGACATTTGCTGGTATGAAAATATTCCTGAGCTTGTGGTTTGGAGTGAACTCGTTGACGGTATCTGCGACATATCCATATCTGAGTCATCACTTATTGGCTGCGTTTCCCAACTTTCCATAGCTACTGAAGTTGTTTCCTCACCGCCCTTTAATTGGCTTTGAGTACTTGTAGATGCTGTTTCCTCGCCGCCCTTTATTTGGCTTTGAGTACTTGTTGATGCTATTTCCTCTTTGCCCTTTAATTGGCATCAAGTACTGCTGGATGTTGAAGGGGAGTGTGCATAATACGATATTTCCAACCTCACGCCCTTTAATTGGCGATCAGTATCTTGTAGATGGCCCTCATTTACCTGCCTGCCCGTTAATTGACATTTGGTAGAGGGTGATTTTTCCTTCATTCTCTCCATCCTCATACCCTTTATTCAGTAATCAGATTGAGGAGACCTCCTCCTTATTCTCCGTCTCTTGTTGGTAGGTGTCATCTGCTCCGTCGTCATACCCTTTAATTGGTAATCGGACTGCGGAGCTCTTCTTCTCACTCTTCGTCTCTTATTGCTGGGTGGTGAATTCTCCATCGTCATGCCCTTTATTTGGCAATCAGATTGCGGAGATCTGGTTTTGCTAGTGGAGCTCATTGATGTTTCCCCTGTCTTCACGTCCTTTATTTGACGATCAGTCTGTGGGGTTCTCCTTCTTCTTACTCTCCTCGATTTCATCGGAGATCGCTGTGTTCATTTCATGTTTCCTAAATTCAGTTACTAAATTAATATCCCATATTTCTGGGTCATATTTCAGTTTATTTTTTGCTGCCCTCTGGGGCATTATTCTTCTTTCAACTTCGGGTTCCCCCTTCTCGGGTCTATATTCGTCTTGAAATTCTTCTTCATGCACACTGTCCAGATCGTCCATTTCAGCATATGTACCATTATCAACCTGTACAAATTTAAATTCTGCATTTTTATCAAGAGTTACTTGTTCTATATTTACTGTTGCACGTTTTAAATTCTGAAAATGTAGTATTCGTCCATCATTCAATTTATAATTATTATTGGGTAGTGTTTGTGTAACCGTGAATGGCCCTGACCACTGTGTTTTAAGTTTTCTTACCTGATTCACGTCTTGTGTTCTCATTAGAGTGTACGCGTAAACCTTGTCCCCTACCCTGTGTGGTTCACCATATATCTTTTTATTAAAATTTCTTTCTTGCCTTATTGCCGATTTCTTTGTGTTATGGCACATGGCTTCGTGGATTCCAGTTATCTGATCTTTTAATTTTCTTATGTATTCATTGTCTGGCTTTTCGGAGTATGTATGATATTGCATTGATATCGGCGTTGCCGCTTCTCTACCATACATAGCCTTATATGGCGTCATCCCCATTGTTGAGTGTACTGATGTATTATAGAAGTACTTATATCTTTGAAAGTAGCTTTTAGCTTCTTTTCCTAGTAACCACTCATCATTGTTCATTTTGTCTCTTATATCTTTCAGTATCAGATCAGTTTTTTGTTTTGCAATAATATCTTTTTCGGATATTTCTTCTTTAATTATTATTGGCATTATTGCATTACCTTTTTTATCCATATTGATTTCAGGTAGTTCGGCATATTTTTAGTCATTTCTTCAAATAGTTTGCTTTCAAATTGAACGCCCCTGTCAGATATTATTGTTTGCATTGGTCCGAATTTTAAAATCCACTCTTTCATGATTTTATCCGCTACTACTTTTGCGGTTGTTGAATCTAACGGTATCATTCTAGCGTATTTTGTAAAATTATCAACCAAGACCAATATATACTGGTAACCCTCGTCATCTTGAGACAATTTTTCCAAGTCCACATGAACAATTTCGTTGGGTGCTGTTGCCATAATTTTCTCCAGCGGCGCAATTTGTACCGGGAAATGACTCTTATTATTTATAAGACATGTATTGCATTTGTTAATAACATCTTCCACTGTTCTTCAAATACTTGTCGTTATAAACCGTGCATTAAAAGTATTCTCTGTTTGTATTATACCTAAATGTCCATTTTCATGTATCTTCCGAACTAATTCCCTTTTGTAATATTCAGGGATCGCTATTCTTAGCGTCTTGCCTTCTATATACAAAAGTCCGTTGCTGTTTAACTTCCATTTATATCTTTGAAAGTAGCTTTTAGCTTCTTTTCCTAGTAACCACTCATCATTGTTCATTTTGTCTCTTATGTCTTTCAGTATCAGATCAGTTTTTTGTTTTTCAATAATATCTTTTTCGGATATTTCTTCCTTAATTATTATTGGCATTATCGCATTACCTTTCTTATCCGTATTGATTTCAGGTAGTTCGGCGTATTCATTATGTGACATGAAGTGAAACTTTTTCTTTTCGCCGTCCACCTTTTCCATATCTCTCTGATATTCCGGCAACGCTGTCCAGAAATCTGCATTCTTATGTAACGTTCCTTTCCAGTGTTCTATGTTAAATTTAAATTCATTTAAATATTCGATCCATTGCAATACAATTGACGACTTATCGCCCGAAAACTTCTTAAGCCACGCCAATCCACTGTTATCAGTTCTCACTTTAAATGTTTGTCCTATTAAAAAGTAGCGGAATTTCTTTATACTTTCGACCAACGCCAACATTTCTAATTTCGTTGAACCATAGTTTTCCTCACTCTGTTTTAGTTTCCGACTAAAAAATTGTATGGGCACTTCTTTGCCATCCTTTATTTGACCCAAGCACGCCCCTATGGCGACATTACTTGCGTCACAGTCAAGAATAAACTCCTTATCATAGTCTGGTGTGTTCAACAATGGCATCTTGCTCAATTTGTCTTTTATATTAGCTAACTGATCTTCTTCTCTCCATGTCCACTCGAACACTTTATTCTTTTTTAACAATTCTGTCATCCTGCTCGTTTTGTGAGCTACATTAGATATAAAGGAACCATAATAGTTGATAAAACCCATAATCCGCTGTAAATCCTTTTTTGTTTTAGGACTACTAATATTTTGAATCATTTCTCTTGCGTTGTTCTTCATTCGTATTTCACCTTTTCGGATTTGTCTCCCCAGGAATACGACTTGTTCTTTTAAAATTTCACATTTCTTTCCATTAACCCGTAGACCTGCTTTGTAGAGGATGTTCAGCGTTCTATCCAATTTTTCGAAGTGTTCTTCAATTGTGTCACTTGCTATTAATATGTCGTCTATATATGCACTTATCCCTTTTTCAACTTGTCTGTTGTTCTGTTTCAAAACTTTTGTCACATATCTCTGAAATGTAGCTGGTGCATTACATAACCCAAAAGCCATGTACATCCATTCATACAGTCCATATGGCGTTATAAATGCTGTCTTTTCAATATCTGAAGGTTCCATTGGCACTTGCCAGTATGCTTTGCAGAGATCTATACATGTGTAATACTTATTTTTACTGGCTTCATATATAATGTCTTCTATCCTCGGGAGTGGGTAGGCATCTTTTTTCGTTATATCATTAAGTTTCCGGAAATCTATGCAGAGTCTGTATTTCTCACCTTGTTTCACGAATACCATGGGCGCGGCATAAGGACTTTCGCTTGGCCTAATTATCTTATTGTCAATTAGTTCGTTCAATATCGTATTGTAATGTTCTTTTAAGTGTTCGGGAACTCTTCTGCACGGCAATCTTATTGGCTCTTCCGTTGTGGTTATTATTTTGTGCGTCTCTCCGACCGCCTTTCCCACACTTATTTCTCCATAATTAAATATTCTTGCGTGTCTTTTAAGTATTACTACCAATTGTTTTCTTTCTTCCGCGCTTAGGTGTTGATACTCCTCTTCTGTTATTTCTGGTATTTGATACTCCTCGTTTTCTTCTTGTATTATATTAATTGCTTTGTTCACCATCGTTTTCTCGGTTTTTACTTTTTTCCCTTTTAACTTTAAAGTATCCTTTTTTATATTGACAACATGATTAGTCGCGTTTAACATTGGTATCATTCCTCTGCCATTTTTTACCACACACAAACTTGACGGTATCGAAACTTTTTTCGTATTTATACCTTTTTGATCATATATCATAACCTCACACATCACATCATTTTCCGTTTCTATCTGACACATTTTCCAATTATTAGGTAGGATCTTTACGTCTTCTGTTAAGTCTCTCCACCGCGCCGTTCGCCTGTGGGTGGTATGCTGTGGTTCTTTCGCTCACTATCTCCAGCATTTTGGCCATCTCCTGGAATAGGCCACTCTCAAATTGTGGTCCTTTGTCCGATATGATAGTTTCCATTGGTCTGAGACGAAATATCCACTCTTTCATTACTATTTCCACTGTGGTTTCCGCAGTTGTATTCTTCATTGGGATCATCCTTGCGTACTTCGTAAAATTATCCACCATTACTAGTAGGAATTGATACCCCTCGTTATCTTTCGAAAGTTGTTCTAAGTCAATGTGGACTATCTCATTTGGTTGTGTGGCGATTATCTTTTCTAAAGGTGCTCTTTGTATTGGGAACTGTTGGCTGTTGTGCAGCAAATATGTGGTGCATTTGTTAATAATATCTTCGATTACCTTTCTTACNTCATATTTAGAATACGTGCTCTCTCTTGAGCTCAGTTTTAGCAGTCTCTCTACCTGTGACATATAATTTCTTAAATCTTCTCGTTNTTTATTACAACTGTAATTGTATTAGTCTTAATTAGGTCTGTTACAATTAACACGGGCGCACATTTTACCGGAGGCCTCCCTCTAGTTTAAAGTGTCCTCTTTTATTTCTTCTTCTTGTTCCAACTCATCTTCATCTTCCAATAAGTCTTCTTCCTCAAAGTATGCTTCTTCCTCTTTGATAAAATTAATTTGTCGTTTACAGTATTTCTTCGTATGACCTTTTTTCCCGCACACCTGACATTTCAGGTCTTTTCTATTTATACGTTTCACCATACCGTCTTTCAGTTTTATTTTGATAATTTCGTCCTTTGGCTTCCCATCATCATCTTTTTTAGTTTTATTTGTTCCGCTAACTATTGTTGGTATCACTTTCATTGTTGACGTTTTCTCATTAATTCGAGCATTGTTTTCCATCATAACTTGTATTCCCAGACCTTTCCTTATCATTCTTTCCAGGGAGTCATCTGCATCACACTTAATTTCGAATTGTTGCCAGATCAGTTCTGGTAACCCTTTACATATATGAGAAAACAGATCATATTTAGAATACGTGCTCTCTCTTGAACTCAGTTTTAACAGTCTCTCTACCTGTGACATATAATTTCGTAAATCTTCTCGTTTGTTCATCTTTAGACTATTCAACAGCATATGATACTGACTTTTGAAGCTCTCATCATCATAATATCGTTGATACTCTCCAATCAATTTTTTGTAATCTGATTTGGTTTCTAAATCCAACACTAAATAATGCTGGTAAGCTGCTCCTCCTAGATATAATGGGAATCGCGCCGCCGCTTGTTTTTGTATGACTTTCCTCTCTTTCATGCTCATTTCGAACATTTGAATCCATTCTTTAAATGTAGGCGAGTAGCTATCAACTCTCCCCGTGAATTTCGGGAGTATTGCTTTGCATGCTGGTGTCTCACTATCTTCTTCTTCCGATAATATCGTTTCTTCATATATCGGCTTTATGTCTGTCGTACTCTTACATTTTTCTTTTACTTGTTTTGTTATGTTTACGACTAACTTTTCAACAAATTCGTCTTCTGTCTGACAATTTCTATATATTTCAGACTGTCCTTCCTCTATTGGTACACTTCTGCTTAGTTTTTCCGGTTCTTCTATTACTGTGTTTTTAATCACTTTGACACTATTTTTCTCTTCTTCTCCTGCTTCCTCATTCGTTAGTGTCGTTAATCGAATTTTGTCTTTTAACTCGTCTATTTGAAGTTGCTTTAGAATATTGTCTTCTCTCAGGTTAACGTTTTCTTCATGCATTTGAGTAATCATTTTCTTTAGATTCTCGCTCTGCAATTTTATTTCCTTGTTCGCCTCTATTAATTTCTCGATTTGTTTCTGGAAGACATTCCTCTGCTCCGTTAACCTAGAGCTAGTGTCTTGCGTGATTTCTTCAATCCGTTTGTCTTTTTCAGCATTCGCTAATTCTATCTCGAACATCCTTTGAGTTAAGTTTTCTATTTGTAACATTAACTCACGTCTTTCGTTATTATTATCTTCTATTATTTTCTTTAGTTCAATTATCGATAGTGCTGCACCTTCGTTTTCTTGCTGCAATACTATCTCTGTTGGGGAATTTTGACTCTCAGGGGATGTATTAACAATCGCTGGGGTTGTTTGATTTTGGGGTGTCCTTTGCGTTTTGGCTCTAGTTCTTTGCTTTTTTCTTGAATTTACCATTTTCATAATTACTAGAGGCAATTGTATAATGGCGTCCTTCACCAGTATCATGTACTCATGGTTACTATTGCTCCTCATCTTTTTGCTTGTTTGCTTCTTTATTTTGAGTGAGAAGAAACAACTATCTTAACCCACTCGTAATCTCATAGTGTAATTCTTGTTTGTAACTTTTCATACACTTTCGTTAACTATCTCATTTGTGCATGCTCTTTAAGCGCCTGTCACGGTCGCCATGTAGAATCATGCCAACCCACTATGAGTGTGGTATTTAGAGAAAGCTATTACTTTTCTTAGATTAATCATTAAGTGGAGTTGACACTTTTCTGATTTCTCTCGTTTATAATAAGTGTGCAGTTTCTTAAATTACTTAATATGCAAGAGCCTTCATAGCTACTTAATTCACTCAACTTATTTAGGTAAAGCAGAGATGTTGGAAGACAGGATCAACACTCAAGAGTAGAAGTGCATATCCAGGAATGCATCCGCCAGCCGCATCTTACCAATGGAACTGCCAATGTGAGATAGAGAACAACAATGGAATGGTTATGTGAATAGTGAACTCAGTGTAATGGGATTTGCAACTATTTAAGAATTTAGTGCATTGATTGTTTTTGTTATTACGAACTAATGCAATAAATGAAGTGGTGCAACCTTGCCGCTGAAATAGCTTATTATGAGGCCTTACATGTAATAACCCTACATATATAGAAATGTATAATAGCCCTGGATACATGTAAACAATCAATGCCGCCAGTGGAAAATGGGAACTAGAAGTCGGCCAGAGGTCTACCATACAAAACATTGAGCAACATGTAATGACTATTAAATAGACTATGTG
>CABFPE010000014.1:1067492-1078567 GCA_900660155.1 Hofstenia miamia
GTTGTGTGTTTGCTGTACAGCACTCTTTTTATTATGCATACAATTTGTTTCATGTATTTCTTGTAGTTCAGTTATAAGATCTTTAACAGAATCATTACTGGCAGTGTGTTTACATTTTTTATATAACATGGTTAGCANTAGGTAAAGTCAACTTTCAGAATTTTAGAAAACCAAACAGTCTGAACAATTGCAATAAAAGGAAACAACTGCAGAGGATTTCTTAACATAGGAACCTTTATCCACAAAGCAGATGATGCCAGTCAAATTGAAAATTTGCAAAGAAATGCAAACATCTTTGTGTGAGAAGTTGTTTGAGACGTAATCATTTACAATGCATCATATAAAGCAGTTCCACAAATGCCAAAAGCATTTAACAATAGATGTGGAGTACATATCTTCTAAAATTATAATTCTGGTAATTGACATGAGCAAAGAAGACAACATAGTTTATCTGGAAGAGCTACAGCCAGTGTAAAAAATACCTTTGTAATGGAGCTACTCAAAGGTCACAATACATGCAACAAGTTATGTCTACTCCTGCCAATGATATTGATTCCAAAGATCTTATTTATGTGGAGGATAAAGATAAAATCAGCAACATAAAAACCTATGTCAACCAATGAAAGTTATGTCAACTAACTATAAAGAGCTCAGCAAATAGTTGATAGTTGTTAATGAAAAATGTAAATGAAAATATGTAGACAACAGAATAATCTGGAACATATGTATGTTGATGGTTTTGTAAGACCTCTAGATTTATACAAGAAAGGCAAGAAAATATGCATAAAAATAGATGATATGCTACATTGGTTGGAGGAAATGGAGACTATATCTTATTCTCAGGCATTAATGATTTAGTATGGACTGATTTAATAGAACAATATCTAAATTTTTTGATGTAAAACATTGAATAGAGATTGTAGCAATGACAAAAGCTAGAAATTTTGATCCCAAGAATATTACCTATTATAAAGTATTATAGATCACAAGCTTCTTTCACACTGATCCTGAAGCATCTCAGTCACATTTTAACATATTAGAATTCTTTTATCTAAATCACCTGATACACACTAGTAGAAAATTCTGATGCTGACATTGCTGTAATACTATAGGTCGCAACTAAGTATACAACTGCTTTTAGAAATGTATTAATGAGCTAAGGTGTAATGTAGCAATACACCTCTCATTGGAGAAACTCAACTTCCTTTGTTATGCTAGAAACATATCCACTGCAAAAGAAGCAGTACTGAAACCAACTAAAGCTGTAGAAAATATGGACAGAAGGTTAATTAGCTGGGGTATCACAAGTATACATATTTACTTTTATTGTGACTCAACTAAAAGAGGGGCATTGGATGTCATCAGCAAAATGCTTAAATATTAATTATTTTGCTAAATTAGATTTATTTCAAGTAAGAATTGTAACAAACAACTAATCTTTTTGATGAATAGCAAGAACAATACAAGTTTAGTTCTGTCCCAGCACAAGATTTGAATGTGCAAGCCAGGGTTTTCAAGTTGAGTTCAAGTTACTCAGACCAAGTTTGAGTTTTTAGATTTTCATTTGAAGTTCAAATACTTTTTTTTAAAAAATTCTGAGTTTATTTAATTTTTTTTATAATTCCAAGTTTCTTAAGTTAGAAACATTTATTTTCCAATAATTCTAAGCTAAAAATAGTTATTTTCAATTGATAAAGAATTGAAGTTTTATATAATTAAATTTTTACAGTATTTTTGAGTGGATTTTTGATTGAGTTCAAGTTTGAGTTTGATGATTTCTCTTCCAAGTTTTTCTGATCAAGTTTTGCAAGCTTATTCAAGTTCAAATTCTTAACATTCTGAATTTTTAAGAACCCAGATGCCAGCTACCTATTTTTTAAAACTAAATTACAAATGGTTTGATTTCTATTTGAAACTTAAAGTGATAAAACCTGATTTGTGAACTTGGAGGAAGTGCCAAAACTTGTAATGCAAAAATTAAAAAAAACAAGTAATGAAAAAGTCATTTGATAAAATGTACTTAATTCCTTCATATTAATTTAGCTATTGTAACCCCTCTACTTTTTCTGCTTGGAAATGAAGTAGTTTAATTTTAACTATTTTCATAAAACATTGTAGGTATTTTTGCTTATTTTAAGTTGCAAAAATGTGATGAATATGTTACATTTGATATTCATATTTTCATTTTTTTTTACATTTGTATGAGCTTGTATGAGCATTGCATTACTCCATATTGTTTTTGTTTTGCAATACAACTAGAATTAAGTTTCAGTTATACTATCTCATTTTGTCTTTATTATATTATTAAGGATATATGCAAGCTTAAACAACTTAAATTATTGGGATTACTGATATTTTTTTCACCAAATTCCTAGTATCATGATTGATTTTGCAGACTAAGTAATAATTCACTCTAGTTTAAATTGTAGGAGTTTTTATTTACTTGCACTATCATAATCTATTGCCTATAATGAAATTAATGAGAATACATGTTAAATCTCATTCAAATCTATTTATATGTAAAGGTAATAATTCCTAGTGAATGTCTAGTTGTGAATAATGGAATGAACTCAATGAATGAATAAATGATTATTTTTATCTTTCATGAATTATACTTCAAACATCCTTGTTATTAAAGTAACTGAAGTTGTTATTAACTTTAGCATCTTTTGTTAATATTTTCACTCTTTTGCTAAATAACTAAATTTAAGCTTTTACTTAAGCTGCTAATATGCTTCAATTATACTAGTAAGCAGTCAGTTATTAAGTAAAACCTAATGATCTTAAAATGTCATTAACCCTGTTTGAGACACCATATAAAAATCATTTTTATTCTTTAATAATTTAGATCAACAGTAAATATCCTAACATATATTACAAAAGTGTAATATAATTTACACATCACTTCTATTGTTAAGTAAAATAAACAATTAAATTATAATATAAATAAAATTATAATATACCAGATAAGTGAATTTTCAAAATAATTTATTCATAAGTATTTAGACATCTTGATATTGACTGGTAAATTAAATAAGTTACAATTGAGCAGAAGAGATTTTTCATGACTTAAGAAAGTACTATTTCAAAATTGTGTTTAATTTTAGATTTTTAATTTTTTGTTAAATTTGGCAGATTTGTATGCTCATTGTTATCATTTATTTACAGGACATTTATTTATATCTTTAACAGATATTTGTATTGAAAATGCTTAACAGTATCTCAAAGATAGTGGTCTGCCCTTTGTTGCTTGTGTTTGCTTAAACAGCAATGTTTGAACAGCTTAGCAATATAAAATGTTATTTTACATATAAAAGTAATGCTAAAAATATCATGTGACAACATAAAACAACATTGTTATGACCTTAAAATATTGCTGTTTTATTCATAAAAAACAACCAAAAATCAACTTAATGTGATGTTTATGAAGCAATGTTGTTTGGGCCAATGAAATGGTGCCATTTCAACTTTAAAACAAAGTTGTTTTTGACACATAAACAACCACATAAAAACACAAAACAACATTGTTTAGCCTTTAAATTGTTATTGGGATGACAGTATATGTTATATAATTCATCCAAGCTAATATTGTTAAAACTTATTTTCTCATTAATGGACATTGTATTATTATGGCTATTTTAATTAAGATTTAGTAAATAGAATCATTCAATTTCTTTTCTTTTCTTACTTTCATCTTAACATATATTGTACACATAATTAGGTGATCACAAAGAAGAAATCTGTGAATATTGCATTGAAATGTTTATAATTCAAAATATCTGAATTATTAGTCACTTAAAGATGAGTACTGAGTGATCTTTGCAGTAGAGTCAATGGCTATTTTGTTGCCTAAATACATAAAAATAATTAAAATTTGCAATAATGGGGTGTAATGAGGGAGAGTGTGATATGTATACAACACACTATGTTAAAATATTGTTGAAGTAAAGGTAGGATATAACTTGTAATTTTAATCTAATTTTTTTAACTTATTTCTTTTAGTGGTTCATTAAGATTAGTTTTTCTTTAGAATGAGTTTGTTTTTTTTAAAAATGAATGGTTTTAATGAAACTTGCTTTGTGTTTAGAGGCAGACTATTTTGATTTTTTATGAGAATCTTTAAAACCAGCCCAGCACTTTGAAGCCTAGCACTTTATGACATTATATGATGTAGTTTATTTACTACTCCCCCACTACTTTACTTACTATTTCCAACACCACACAACTATGATTTTCAATTTGTTTCTGCATAAGTAAGTTTATTTTTTCAACTTTCTAGGTAATTTTTCAAAAAGCCCAGCACTTTCAAAGTAATTTTTCAAAATGCCCAGCACTTTTTAAAGTAATTTTTTAAAAGCCCAGCACTTTCTAAGTAATTTTTCAAAACACCCAGCAGTTTCTAAGTAATTTAACATATGTAAAACAACACCTGTAAAATGAGAGTGGCCATATAAAGGAATTATAACAAAATTCTCACTACTATACTTTGTAAAATATTTAACAAAATAATCTTTGTAGAAAGGAAATGCAAATATTTTTTGAGTGCCAAGAACACCTAAAGGATAAACACCTCTTTTCTGTTCAGCAATTAATGAACAGATAAAATCTATATCATAGAAAATCATTATTAGTTTCCTTGATATGCAAAGCAGTTTTAACCTTAAGCACATTTTCAGTGTTTGTAGCAAAGCTCATTGTTTAAGCAATAGCAATAAAACACAACCCTTGTCAATTTTATACTCCATGGAGTGCATTTATATAAAAACATGTTTTACATGTATTTGAAAATTTAAGAAAATTAGCAACATGAGATTTGTAAATGACATCATTTCTATGACGTCACTAAAGTGCTGGCTTGGTTTTAAATTTACTGATTTTTTATTAAGTAATGCATAGAAAAGTGTTATATAATGATCTATCTCTAATAGTATACATTACATTTTTTGATATACCTTTATTACAATAATTATATTGAATCCCCTAGCAGTATGTTTTAACTTTCTTACAAAGAAATTATTTAAATTCAATCCCTGACAGTATGCTTTAGCTTTGTCCCTTCTTTCTGGAATAAAACATTATGTATAATGGCAACAAAATAGCCATTGACTCTACTACAAAGATCACTCAGTAAAGATTAGCAGAGCTTCCCATTTTGCTGTTAACAGCTAAAGAAGCTGTTAACATGCAATTGTTCTTCTGTTAAAAGCTTTGATATTTTTTTAGATAGAATAGATAAAAAATTTGTAGATAGGCCCTGAAATTGCATGAATAGGAGCAGGGGCACAGAATGTTTTTTTATGGTATTGATGATGTAAAAGCATTGCAAATAGATCTTAAAATGCATTACCTGATTGTTAATTAAATATTTAATTTTTTGAGGACATTTTTTATTTATCCCAATAAGTTTTGAAAAATGGAGGAGGGGTAATTTCACAATTTCCCCCCTTGCATTCACCACAAGATAGGAGACAACAAAATTGTCTCTACTGAATTGAAAGAAAGACAATGTACTTTGAAAGAAACTATTAAAACTAAACATGAACTTCAAGACAAATTTTAACTTCAAACAGCCTAGTGTCCCTTTAAAAAGGACAAACTTATCTCAAGTAGTTACAAGATACATTTTTATTCTGCAAAGTGAAATATCTGAAGACAATATTTTCAACACTTTCAGCCACAGAAACTTTATTTCTTTGCTGTTGGCTGATTTATAAATTATTTGAAGACAATTTTATGTCTTAAATTTAAAATGGTTGTTTAAAGTGTAATGTTAATATTTGTGTTGTTGCTAGAAAATGTTTTGTTGTATTTAATAATATTGTACTAGATTAAGAAATTGTTACTCAGCATTATGTTTATGTAAATGATGTAATCATTTTAATCATATAACAAAATCTGTTTTTTGACAATTTACCCACTTGACTTTTAAAAGGACAAACCTATTCTGAACAATCATATTACAAAAATGAAAAAATTCATGCTGTGATTTTCTTATAAATACAAAAACATATACAATTCTCAAATTAAAGTTTTTGAAATATATATGTAGAACAAAGTTTGGGCAGTTTAATGTTAAAATGGATAACATATCTACAAAACATGTAACACAAAAAAAGAAATATTAGTATAAATAAAAGCAGTAGTAAATAAGGCAACAAGTTGTCTGATTGCATCTTTATACAGATCTTTTAATGATCTATTGTAAATGTTTTGAAAGTTGTACCAAATGAAAGGTTGATCAACATTCCTAGAAGTAGATAAAGGGCTAGAAATTCAAAGTGATAATTGCACACAGCATACAAACAATTGTGAAATAACTTATGATAATAAATGAATGTATATGAAAATTCATGAGTCTCCAAATATAATTGATATGTTAAAATACCCTCTATCAATAGGGTTTTTTGATGTACTTTGTTTACTCTTTATCAATGATTTCAATGCTGGTCTGAAATTTGACCATCTTGGATATGCTGTTGTTGGGATTGAAAGGCATTAATAGAGTGTGAACAATACAGATAATACTTTGTTGTTAACAGCAGTGCTGCTGAGAGCCTTGAAAATGAAGTTTTTCATTAATATGAGTTGGTATTGTTTTATTGAGTATTTCAAAACTGAAAACATCAATAACATGAATTTTCACATTATCATACATATTTAGATAGTCATGTTTATAGTCACACATAAGAGTTGCAGGTATATCTTCATTCATTGCTCTTGGCAATTCTGAGGATAACATAGCAGAAAGCTCAATAAAGTTTCTTCAATTACTGAAAATACCTTAAAGTAATTAAATTCTTTACATTTGATACCATAAGCTTTCAAATTGAGCATTTTGAAAATTTTGATCTTTACATAGATGTGGTACCATCAATAAGAGGCCACCACCTCTAACTTTTGTAGAATTTCTAAGATCTCTATCTCTGCAAAATATATTCAACTGCAAATCATTTTGTTTTTGCAGATGTTTGTTTGCCTTGAAAAGAAATCACCTGTGACATCAGTGACTACTGACTTGAAACATAGTTCATTAACTCACTCAATATCCTAAGTAGCAGAAAAATTTATTCTAAAAGAACTATTGCTGACTAAAATCCAAGAAAATATCAATCCTAAGCAATTTGGGGGGTAGTCCTGAAAAGGTCAACTATTATGTATGAAATTGAAATAAAATGCGCATTTTATTCAAATTTTTCTATTTCATTTTAAAAAGGCTTTTGATTTTATTAGCCATCAAATTCTTATAAAAGGACTTACCAATATAGTAGTGAATAACTACACAGTAAATTTGATAATTTCATTTTTAATTAATTGCAAACAAAGAGTTAAGTTAGCATTTGGAACAACTTCACTGTGGAATACGTTATATGTTGGGGTCCTGGAAGGTCTTTGGCTTTTTATTTTACTTATTGATCCCTTATATATGATTTGTTACAGAGAATCAAATGTATTGATACTGCAGCATGGGATGGGATTTATGCAGTCAGGACTTTCCTTCAATGTCCAATGTATTAGTGAAACTGGTCAAAGATTGGTCAGACTATTCTCTAAAGCAAATAAATAGTAAAACTAAAAAATTAAATGTTTGTCCTCTGGGAAAATTTGATTTAAGACTTGAAATAGAAATAGATGGGAACAGAACAAGTAAAAGAAATAAAGCTTCTAGGTGTTTTCTTCCAAAGTAATTTAAATTGGAACACTAACACCATCTACATTGTTAAAAAGGCAGCAAAGTGTTTACATTTCATGAATTTGCTTAAATACAGTGGTTGTGAGGTGAAGGAATTAATTTCTGTATATAATTCTCTCATTAGACCAATACTTGAATATTGTTGGCCACTTTAGCATCATGCACTAACAAATTCCCAATCCAAAAAAATAGAAACATTCAAAAACGTGCTTTCAAAATAATATTACCCAATCAAGATTATAATACTGTATGCAAAAATCTCAATTCACAAACTTTATACAATCATCATGAAGAAATATGCAAGAAATTATGGTATGAATTATCCAATGATGAAAACCATCCATTGCATTGGTTACAGCCAGATGTCAAAAAGCTAAACTATCATTTACGAGATGCTCGAAAATTAGTCTCATATAACAGCTGAACTAATTTGAGGAAACATTCTTTGGCAAGTGTAGAGAGTCAACGAGAAAATAAAATAGACTAATGCATATAATTTAGAATTTTCCTGTAAATGCAACCATAGGTAGCAAAGGCAAATAAAATATTTATTATTATTATTATTTCATTACTTCTCACCACTTCATGCTGGTATCCCTCTCAGCTCAGGGAACTCCCAAGTTCCCAGGGAGTATGAGAGATTTCCTCAGGACTCTAGGTGTTCCTAAAATGCTGCCTTCCGTGCTACTGTTCCTCATTACTTTGGTACTCCCAACTCCTCCAAATATTTTTTATGCTTCTTACTCACTGCTCCTAGTGCTCCTACAACTACTGGGACTACTTCAACTTTCTTTAAATTCCACAGCCTTTCTATTTCTTCTGCCAACTTTCTGTACTTGTCTATCTTCTCTTTTGCCTTGCTTTCTACATTTCTGTCCTTTAGTACTGCTATGTCTATCACTGTTCCCAAACTTTTCTCTTTGTCTACTACTACTATGTCTGGTCTCCGTGCTTCTATTACTTTGCTTTTCTGGATATTCAAGTCCCACATTATCTTAACATTCACATTTTCTATGACGCCCCATGGCTTCTAACCCATGCTGCCTGTTCAGGCTCCAATGTACCATTCTTCCCACCTTGTCATGCCTGAACTTAGACTCATTCTGTGCCAACTTCTCACACCCTGCTATCTTATAGCAGTTTATAGTTTTTATGTACATTTAAGCAATAAATTTGCTTTGAATATTATTATTATTATTATTATTATCCTTGCATCTCACAGCTTCATGCTGGTATCCCTCTCAGCTCGGGGAACTCACCAGTTCCCAGGGAGTCTGAGAGCTTTCCTCAGGACTCTAGCTGTTCCTAACAATGCTGCCTTCTGTGCTACTGCTCCTCCCCACTTTGGTACTCCCAACTCCTCCAAGTATCTCGTATGCTTCTTACTCACTGCTCCTAGTGCGCCTACTACTACCGGGACTACTTCAACTTTCTTTAACTTCCACAGCCTTTCTATTTCCTCTGCTAACTCTCTGTACTTGTCTATCTTCTCTTTCTCCTTGCTTTCTACATTCCTGTCCTTTGGTACTGCTATGTCTATTACTGTTCCTAATCTTTTCTCTTTGTCTACCACTACTATGTCTGGCCTCCGTGCTTCTATCACTTTGCTCGTCTGTATGTTGAAATCCCACAGTATCTTAACCTTCTCATTTTCTATGACGCCCTGTGGCTTGTGCTCATACCACTTGTCTCCTGCTTCTAACCCATGCTGCCTGCTCAAACTCCAGTGTACCATTCTTCCCACCTTGTCATGCCTGAACTTATACTCATTCTGTGCCAACTTCTCACACCCTGCTATCAGATGATCTACTGTCTCCGCCTCTTTCTTACACAGCCTACACTTATCACTTACTTCTACTCTTCTGTCTATATGCTTCTTCACCCAGTTTGTTCTTATTGCTTGCTCCTGTGCTGCCATTATTAGTGCTTCTGTTTCTCTCTTCAGTCCTGCCTTCTTTAACCACTTGTTGCTCTCTTCTCTATCACACTTTTCTGTGTTCCTCCAGTATTCTCCATGCATTGCCTTCTGCCTATACCTTGTTTGCCTCTCTGATTCCATCCTACTCTGGTATATCTTCTTTCCTTCACTCTCAGTTCTTATCTTCTTCAACTCCTTAGTGACCTCTAGTAGGGACCCCTCAGGTTGCTCTTCTACATATTCCTTTAGCCCTAGTGCTTCTGCTTCTACAGTCTCCTCCACACTTAGCAGCCCTTTACCTCCCTTATGCCTTGCCATGTACAGCCTATCTACATCTCCATTGAGGTTGAATGCTCTCTCTGCTGCTAGTATCTTCCTTGTCTCCCTGTCTAATTCCCTTAGTTCATTCTTATTCCACCTAACTATTCCTGCTGAATATCTCAACACTGGTATTGCCCACGTATTAATTGCCTTTATGCTGTTCTGCCCATTCAATGCTGACTTCTGTAGTACCTTCCTTACTCTCCTCTTGTATTCTTTCCTTAGCCTCATCTTCATTTCCTCGTGATCTGTTCTGTCTTTCTCTATCACACCTAAGTACTTGTACCCCTCTTTAACTTCCTCAATTTTATCCCCACTGCTTGTCCTCAAGCCATCCCCATCCGCACACTTGCCTCTAGTCATTGTCACTGCTGCACACTTTCCTAATCCAAACTCCAACCCTGAATCTCTGCTTGCCTTCTTCAATGTTTCCACTTGCTTCTGCAACATCTTCCTTGAACTAGCGTACATCTTCAGGTCGTCCATGTACCACAGGTGACTCACTGCTCTACCATTCTTCTCCATCTTATACCCTATGCCTGTCTCCTTTAACTTTTCTGTGATAGGTATTAAGCTAACTACAAACAGTAGTGGCGCTAAGCTGTCTCCCTGGAATATACCCCGTCTAAACCTCAACCTATGCCCATCTATCTCAGTCTGCCACTTTCCCATCTCCCTCTCTAGAAACTCAACCCATTTCTGCGAAACTCCATTAGCCTCTATTTTCTTCAATACCCACTCATGTGAAATGCTGTCATATGCCTTCCTGTAGTCTATCCATGCCATTGCCAAGTTTGTCTTCCTTCTTCTACAATTCTCCACCACTGCCTGGTCTATCAACAACTGATCTTTGCATCCTCTTGTCTTTGTCCTACATCCCTTCTGCTCCTCTGGTATCAACCTATTCTGCTCTAAGTAACATGCCAGCCTATTTGAAATCACTGAAGTTAGCAATTTCCACATTGTTGGCAGACATGTTATTGGTCTGAAGTTGCTTGCCTCACTGCCTTTCTTTGGATCCTTCTGTTTCAGAAATGTCCTCCCCACTACCATCCACTGTGGACACCCACTCACCACACACTCCTCCAATGCTACTGCTAGTCTCTCATGCACACTTGTGAACTTCTTCTCATCTCTGCCTGGCGC
>CABFPE010000014.1:1089031-1099338 GCA_900660155.1 Hofstenia miamia
AACAAATTGCAAGATATTAAAGTGTATTTTATTATTATTATTATTATCCTTGCATCTCACAGCTTCATGCTGGTATCCCTCTCAGCTCGGGGAACTCACCAGTTCCCAGGGAGTCTGAGAGCTTTCCTCAGGACTCTAGCTGTTCCTAACAATGCTGCCTTCTGTGCTACTGCTCCTCCCCACTTTGGTACTCCCAACTCCTCCAAGTATCTCTTATGCTTCTTACTCACTGCTCCTAGTGCGCCTACTACTACCGGGACTACTTCAACTTTCTTTAACTTCCACAGCCTTTCTATTTCCTCTGCTAACTCTCTGTACTTGTCTATCTTCTCTTTCTCCTTGCTTTCTACATTCCTGTCCTTTGGTACTGCTATGTCTATTACTGTTCCTAATCTTTTCTCTTTGTCTACCACTACTATGTCTGGCCTCCGTGCTTCTATCACTTTGCTCGTCTGTATGTTGAAATCCCACAGTATCTTAACCTTCTCATTTTCTATGACGCCCTGTGGCTTGTGCTCATACCACTTGTCTCCTGCTTCTAACCCATGCTGCCTGCTCAAACTCCAGTGTACCATTCTTCCCACCTTGTCATGCCTGAACTTATACTCATTCTGTGCCAACTTCTCACACCCTGCTATCAGATGATCTACTGTCTCCGCCTCTTTCTTACACAGCCTACACTTATCACTTACTTCTACTCTTCTGTCTATATGCTTCTTCACCCAGTTTGTTCTTATTGCTTGCTCCTGTGCTGCCATTATTAGTGCTTCTGTTTCTCTCTTCAGTCCTGCCTTCTTTAACCACTTGTTGCTCTCTTCTCTATCACACTTTTCTGTGTTCCTCCAGTATTCTCCATGCATTGCCTTCTGCCTATACCTTGTTTGTCTCTCTGATTCCATCCTACTCTGGTATATCTTCTTTCCTTCACTCTCAGTTCTTATCTTCTTCAACTCCTTAGTGACCTCTAGTAGGGACCCCTCAGGTTGCTCTTCTACATATTCCTTTAGCCCTAGTGCTTCTGCTTCTACAGTCTCCTCCACACTTAGCAGCCCTTTACCTCCCTTATGCCTTGTCATGTACAGCCTATCTACATCTCCATTGAGGTTGAATGCTCTCTCTGCTGCTAGTATCTTCCTTGTCTCCCTGTCTAATTCCCTCAGTTCATTCTTATTCCACCTAACTATTCCTGCCGAATATCTCAACACTGGTATTGCCCACGTATTAATTGCCTTTATGCTGTTCTGCCCATTCAATGCTGACTTCTGTAGTACCTTCCTTACTCTCCTCTTGTACTCTTTCCTTAGCCTCATCTTCATTTCCATGTGATCTGTTCTGTCCTTCTCTATTACTCCTAAGTACTTGTACCCCTCCTTGACTTCCTCAATCTTATCCCCACTGCTTGTCCTCAAGCCCTCCCCATCCACACACTTGCCTCTGGTCATTGTCACTGCTGCACACTTTCCTAATCCAAACTCCAACCCTGAATCTCTGCTTGCCTTCTCCAATGTCTCCACTTGCTTCTGCAACATCTTCCTTGAACTAGCATACATCTTCAGGTCGTCCATGTACCACAGGTGACTTACTTCTCTACCATTCTTCTCCATCTTATACCCTATGCCTGTCTCCTTTAACTTTTCTGTGATAGGGATTAAGCTAACTACAAACAGTAGTGGTGCTAAGCTGTCTCCCTGGAATATGCCTCGCCTAAACCTCAACCTATGCCCATCTATCTCAGTCTGCCACTTTGCCATCTCCCTCTCTAGAAACTCAACCCATTTCCGTGAAACTCCATTGGCCTCTAGCGTCCTCAATACCCACCTATGTGAAATGCTGTCATATGCCTTCCTGTAGTCTATCCATGCCATTGCTAAGTTAGTCTTTCTTCTTCTACAATTCTCCACCACTGCCTGGTCTATCAGCAACTGGTCTTTGCATCCTCTCGTCTTTGTCCTACATCCCTTCTGCTCCTCTGGTATCAACCTATTCTGTTCTAAGTAACATGCCAGCCTACTTGAAATCACTGAAGTTAGCAATTTCCACGTTGTTGGCAGACATGTTATTGGCCTGAAGTTGCTTGCCTCACTACCTTTCTTTGGGTCCTTCTGTATCAGAAATGTCTTCCCCACTACCATCCACTCTGGACACCCACTCACCACACACTCCTCCAATGCTGCTGCTAGTCTCTCATGAACACTTGTGAACTTCTTCAGCCAATACCCATGTACCTCATCATTATTATTATTATTATTATTATTATTATTATTATTATTATTATTATTATTATTATTATTATTATTATTATTATTATTATTATTATTATTATTATTATGTCTGTTCCGGTCGAAGACAGTCGGGTCTCACTCTCGCTCGCAGAAGCGATACGTGAAAATCTATTCGCTGGCGCGCCTACCCTCGATGCGGCGTTTTCTTTAATCAAAGATAAAAAGAAAACGCCGCTTCATCAAATGTTTGCTCTGCTCAACAAAGAAAACGCCGCTGAAGCTCTCCTACTCCTTTCGAAAGTTCATTGAAATCTGTCTCTAATGCTTCAACCCAGTCTTCTCCTACAAAATCAGCTAATTCTAACAATGCATCATGTTCTACGCAAACGTTTGATTCTCCTTCTGAACATCGCTATGTCTCTTTCAAAAATCCGCCCAAGTCTCCTAGAAAGAAATCTAATGAAGCACGACGTTCTACTCTCCCGCGAAGACAAGTGAAATCTATCAAACCTGGCACATCATCACTAATCATTGGAAGCAGCATTCTAAAATATGTCCGCTCGCATAATCTTCTACATAATCAAACCACTTCAATCCATTCTTATCCTGGTCACAACTCTAGGCTTCTTGCTGAAAAGATCTCACAATATCCGAAAGTTCACGTCAATTCTGTTATCCTCAATACTGGTCTAATTGATGCCATACATTCCACAGATGTTCAAAACTTCAAATCCAATATCAATCATCTAGTTGAACTGATTCGTCTCAAATTCTCACCACGCTTCATCTACTTCTTGGAAATCACTCCTGTCTGCAAACATTCACTATTACAACGAAATCACATCATTGCTGAATTCAACGAAGTCCTATCGCGCATGTCTTCAAGCAACTTCAACGTCATCCCTGTCTTCAAAAAATTCTTATCGTCACAAAGAACTGTCAACAGTAGCCTCTTAGCCATTGATGGGATACATCTTTCTCGAAATGGAATCAAGCTAATGACTCATATCTTAAAGAATCATCTTAGTCCACGTAAAATCACTCTCTCATCATTGCGTGCTCCTTATTTCTCTTATGCAAAAGTCACAAGCTCCTCAACGCGTCGATGTCTCCTTCCGACCCCACCCATCTATCCTCAAAATGCCTAAATCAATCAAACTGGTAAATTTNTGTCTTCAAAAAATTCTTATCGTCACGAAGAACTGTCAACAGTAGTCTCTTAGCCCTTGATGGGATACATCTTTCTCGAAATGGAATCAAGCTAATGACTCATATCTTAAAGAATCATCTCAGTCCACGCCAAATCACTCTCTCATCATTCCGTGCTCCTTATATCTCTTATGCAAAAGTCACAAGCTCCTCAACGCGTCGATGTCTCCTTCAGACCCCATCCATCTATGCTCAAAATGCTTAAATCAATCAAACTGGTAAATTTTTATATTTATTAATTAGTTTTATATTTTGCGTTTCGAAATGTAACTATATATTATATACATGCTCACATCCAAACGCAACACAGAAAACACTCACATTTCGATTACTACATGTCTACTACCAAATTAAGTACATTGATTTATAAACAACTTATTAGGTATTTTTTTCTTTTAAAATTAATACTTTCCGGTGACATAGAAACAAATCCAGGTCTTATCGTAAGTGAAACAGAAATTGAACTCAAATTAAAAAACTATTCTGATAACTTCAAATATATATTATATATATATAATACATATATATATATATACATATATATATATATATATATAAATATATATTAACGCTAGAAGTCTTAATGCAAACAGAAACGATTTATTAATATTGATTACAAAAATTGGAAAAAATGCAATATTCATAATTACAGAAACTTGGCTTAAACCTGATATCGACGCTAACTTGTTTAACACAGACTGAAAACATTTTGATGTTTTTGCTAAGAATCAAATAGGTAGAGGTAGTGGACTTATGATAATTGTGCCAAAATCTTTAAAGCCAGCCCGTAAATTTGAATATGAGCTTAATCACGAAATATTTGAATCGCTGTGGATAGAAATAAAATCAATAGAGAACTGCTTCCAAAAAGATTTAATAAACATAACTTATAATCCAAATAAAAATTATCTAGTCGAATATTTAAATTATAAAATATACGAAATATCTGAAATATGTAATGATTATAACTCTCTAAATATATTCGGTGACTTTAATATTAATTACTTTAACTCTTATGAACGAAATTCTATAAATGAATTGTGTGCTACTTGTAACCTTCATTGTGTAAATACGGTTTGTCCAACTCGCATGAACAATTTAATTGATTACTTTTTTACTAATTCTGAAATTTCTTACAAATCTTTAATGTTTGAATCATTTAGTGATCATGCACTGTGTACATATATTAGTAACAAAACTAATAAAAGCAAACAATTTAAAATCATAAATGCAAGAGACTATTTATCTTACTCAGATGAAAAAATGGAAAAGGCCCTAAAAAACATCCCATTTAACTATATTTACATATTAAATTCTGGACCTCAAATGGTTAATTACATTGCAAAAGAAATCTACAAAGCATTAAACACTGTTGCCCCAATTAAGAAGCGTCGGGTTAAGGTTAAAACAATTAAATTTCCTTTTTCAAACACCGACGATAATCAAGTCCATGAACTAGTATCAATTAAACGAGAATTATTTGATCTTGCGAAATCCGAGCCGACAAAGACTAATTGGACCAATTACGAAAAATCAAAGAAAGTCATTAAGCAATTAAGAACAAAAAATTTAACTAAAGCTCGGCAAAAATTCTTTAACCAATTAAATTCTACTCGAGAAAAATGGCGATACATCCATAAATTTATCGGAAAATCTAAAGGTCTTTCATCCGAAATAAATGAATTAAACATCAATAATACTACCGTTACAGACAAAACTCAAATACTAAATCATTTAAATTCAACATTCAAAGAACTTGGAAATTTCAATTTCCCATCCTATAAGAAAAAACAAAATTCTGATAATCTCAAACAATCAAAACAATTTTCCTTTAGACTTGCTACAATCAATGAATTAGAAAACATTGTTAAAAAACTTGATACCAACAAATCAACCGCTTCTTATAATCTCCCATTTTTTATTATTAAACGTTTTTTTCCTATTTTTGGAGAACAATTATTAGTCGCATTTAATCAATGTATTATTGATTGTGAATTTCCAGACTTACTAAAAAAATCGGATATAACTCCTATATATAAAAAAGGTGACAACCTAAACGCAAAAAATTATAGACCTATTTGTATTACACATCCTTTTAGCAAACTCTTTGAAAAACTGTTGTATATTCAAATAAACGCATTCCTAAAATCTGAAAACATCCTATCGAATAAGCAATTTGGTTTTCGTGCTGGGCATAGCACCCAGGACGCAATTTTATCGATCACGCAACAAATTAAGTCTAATATATCTCATAATAAGTGCAGTTGTGTAGCATTACTAGATTTAAGTAAGGCATTCAATTCAATGAATTTCGATATCTTGCAAGACAAGCTTATAAATTATAATTTTGGTGTTAACTCAATTAATTTAATTATGAACTTCTTAAAAAATAGACAGCAGCGTGTAATATTAAACAGTAAAAAATCAAGTTATGTTACAACCGACCGTGGGGTGCCCCAAGGTACTGTACTTGGCCCTATTTTATTTGCAATTTTTGTAAATGATATAATAAAACATGTTAAACACAGCGACATCTACCAATATGCCGACGACACATGCCTAATAAGTACCGCAAAAAATGCTTTTGATGCTACAAAAAACCTCCAAACAGATATAGAAAAATTAAACAATTATTTTACTAATAATCAACTGAAACTAAATATTGAAAAAACTCAATTTATAATTTTTTCACCGAAGGCACAAAGAAATCTAATAAATGATATAGAACTAAAGATAAATAATGAGTCAATAAAGCAAAGTGAATCAGTCAGTTATTTAGGAGTGGAGATAGATAATGAATTTACATTTGAAAAATTTCTACTGAATAAGATTCAAAAAATGACTGCAGGCATTAGATATCTTTATCACTTACGCAATGTAATATCAAGCAATTATCATAAACAACTGATACATGCTTTCTGTTTGTCTCATTTTCAATACTGTTCTTTTCTTTTAACTAACCTAAATTCGAAACATCGTATGCTTCTATCAAAGACATTTAATTGGTGTATAAAAACTCTAAACTTTGCACAAAAGCATGACGAAGCATCAGTATATCGTAATAAATATAAAATATTATCTCCGTTCTATCAAATTCATATGCATATGCTATCTATCTTATTTAAATTCAAATCTCTACAAACATCTCTCCTTTTCCTTAATGACTATATTAAATTAAATGAGCGATCGCAAAAATTTTTTAGTTTAGATAAAAATTATAATGGCTTCCATCACATATCAATTAAATTGTGGAATAATTTAGATTATGAAACGCGAATAGAAAAAAACTATAAAAAGTTTAGAAAAAAATTGAAACAATTTCTTCTAATAAAACAGTACACATTAGGGGACGGTAATACACTTCATGCATTTGAAACATACATCCAACATTGAGCACCTACACAAACATCCACTCAAACATTGATTATATTATTATATATTGTACATATTAATTTGTAGTTATTTGTTCATGTCTATTTTCTTTTGTCATGTGTTAGTTTGTAGATCTTGTATACATATAATGCGCAATAAATTTGCTCTGACTCTCATTATTATTATTATTACTATTATGAACGTCGTTGAGAACGGACGGGTTTCACGGTCTCTCCTCGAAGCGGTTATTAATGACATCTTCGCTGGTGTTTTATCACTAGACGCTGCATCTGCTTTCATTGAGAGTAAGAAAAAACCGCCACTACATCAAATGTTTTGCCGACTTTCTTTTCCGACAGTGCATTTAAGATCTCAAATAGACCTCTACTGAAACAGAATCCAATCATACGTCTCATATATCTTCAGTAGAATCAGAATCTTCAAATGAAACAGAAATCTCTCCTTCGTCACCTCAAATAAAATCTAAAGATTCCGAAGTGCAACCATCATCCGCATCAACATCCTCCCCTTCCAACACATCATCAGAAAAATAGACTACGCATATCAAATGTATCAAACCAAATTCTACAACACTCGTTCTTGGAGCTCAATTCTCAAATATCCTAGGTCACATAATCTCCTCTTCAATCAAACTACAACATTTCACAGCTATCCAGGACACAGCTCAACGAAAAAGTAAAAAACTACACACCACAACGCTTTCAACATGCCGTCATTAACACAGATCTCATTGATTCCTTAAACAATCCTCGGCAGTTTCAGCAATCTCTACATCAACTTATCACCTCAGTTCGGCAAAAGTTCTCACCTCTTCATATTCATCTTACCGAAATTACACCAGTCTCTTTATACGATCTCCTAAAGAAGAACCACTCCATTCAAGAATGTAACAAAATCCTAAGATCCTTTATTTCTCAAAATATTCATATAATCGAAGTATTTTCGCACTTTCTGATCAATCGCCGCACAATAGATGTTGAACTCCTTGCAAAGGATGGCATTCACTTATCTCGAAAAGGTCTTTCTACACTGATCTCTAGTCTCAAGTCACATTTCACGCCCACTTCTCAGCGTTCTTCTTTTATTGACTCATCTCGTTCTTATGCTTCTGTAGCTTCGAAAGGTATGTCATTCCTAACTCCTGAAAACTTGCAACACATCACACAATCTGTCGTATTGAATCTTCTACATCACTGCAATGCTTAGTTTCCTCATCTCATCGTGTCTTTGCCCAATTCATTCTCATCAAAGATCTAGTAATTTATTCAGGTGCAGTTTTTGGTATACTATAATTATTTTTACTATATTAATTAAAGGGCAGCTTGATATAACCATACATGAATCCCTCAAAGAATTCAAATTTAACTCCACGAAAATTACAAAAGTGCATTCAAATTATTATACAATCAAATTCTATTATTTACTAGATAATCATTTAAAATCCTTTTTAAAATTTCGAGTAATCATTTCTGGATACATTGAAAGTAACCCAGGGCCAACAATTTCGGAAAATATAATTAATGATATACTAAACAAATTCAAATCTAACTCTAAAATCATTTATATGAGTGGTAGAAGTCTTAGTGCAAATCGCAATGAATTTTTGCAAATGGTACATGTATATAAATTCGGAAATAACGAAGTATATTTAAACCTGGTTAAACGATTCTGGTAGTCTGAAAACATTATATAATCTTAATTCTATCTATTTTGATATTTATTTTAAAAATACATCTGAACGGGATGGCGGTTTAATGATACTAATTCTCAAATTTTTAAAATCAAAACACAGAGAAGATTTAGAATTGAATCATGAAATATTCGAAACTATACGAATTTAATTAGAATCTTTCTCAAATTCCTACAACAACGAACTTATAAACATTTGCTATAATCCAAATAAAAATTTTATTTCTGAATTTTATAACCACAACATTGAAGAAATTGAATATGCCATTCTTGAAAATAAATTTTTTTACCTGCTGAGTTATGTCATTAACATAGATTGCAAATAAAATTGGTCCAAGAACTGTGCCTTGTGGAACTCCACGATCTGGTATAATATATTTTGATTTTTTACCATTAAGTATAACTCTTTGCTGTCGATTTTTAAGTCATTATTAACATTTGTTATCAAAGTTATGATATATTAATTTGTCCCTTAATATTTCAAAATTCATTGAGTTAAAAGCTTTGCTCAAGTCAAGGAGTGCAAAACAACTACATTTGTTTAGGGTTAAATTGGATTTCATTTGTTCTGATATTGATAAAATTGCATCTTGAGTGCTATAACCAAATTGTTTTTTTGAAAGAATATTTTCAGATATCAAATATGCATTTATT
The DNA here is from genome assembly GCA_900660155.1 of Hofstenia miamia. NCBI lineage: Eukaryota > Metazoa > Xenacoelomorpha > Acoela > Hofsteniidae > Hofstenia > Hofstenia miamia. The sequence goes on from CABFPE010000014.1 coordinate 1,098,199, forward strand.
TGATTATTAAATAATTTTTCGAATTGTTTACTAAAGCGGTGGCCAATGCAGATGGGCCTATAATTTTGTGCATTTAGAGGGTCGCATTTTTATATATAGGGCTTATGTCAGATTTCTTAAATATATCCGGGAATTCATTATCAATAATGCATTGGTTAAATGCGAATAGTAGATGTTCATTAAAGATATGAAAATGACGTTTAATAATAAAGATTGGAAGATTATAGGATGCCGTTGATTTATTTGTGTCTAAAGTTTTTATTATGGTTTCTAGTTCATTTGCATTTATGAGTCTAAAAGAAAAGTATGTTTTTCCTGGGAATTTATTAATATTTGTCTTTCTCTTATATTGGGGAAAATTGAAATTTCCAAGTTCCTTAAATCCTTAAATATTGTATTTAGGTGGTCTATTATTATTGTTTTTTTCTATTGTAGTTTGGTTATCAATAATTAGTTCATTAATATAAGTTGAAATTCCTTCACTTTTTCCCAAAATTTTATGAATATATCGCCATTTTTCGTTTGTATTACTTAGTTTATTGAAGAGCCTTTTTTTAAAGCAGATTTTTTATTTCTTAATTGTTTAATAATCCTCTTTGATTTTCCGTAATTAGTCCAATTAGTTGTTGTCTGTTTGAGTGAGATCAAACAAATTTCTTTTAATACTTACTAGTTCATGTATGCCACTATCGCCGCCATTTGATATAGCAAACTTGCGCGCTTTTAGTTTTACTTTGCGGTACTTAATTGGTGCCGCTTTATTAAATGCATTGCAATTTCTTTGAAGTATATAGTTGAACGATATGTTTTTCGAAAGTGTTTCCATTATTTCGTCTGAATAATTTAGATAATCTTTTGCATAAATTATTTTAAATTTATTGGCTTTGGTAGTTATATTACTTATACAGGGTGTTTGAGCAAATTTTACAAAATTGGTCATCATTTATTGAATTGCATTACAACATTTGACAAAACCATATAATCCAAAATGATTTTAATGACAAATATATAACACACATAGAGACACTATTATTCAATGTGTCCTCCATTATTATCAATTACGTCTTCAATACGGCGGCGGAAAGATTTGCATGCATCAATGAGGAAAATGTCTGACATATTGGTCCACTCATTCTTAAT
>CABFPE010000014.1:1124360-1149593 GCA_900660155.1 Hofstenia miamia
ATTATTATTATTATTATTATTATTATTTCATTTCTTTTCACAGCTTCATGCTGGTATCCTTCTCAGCTCGGGGAGCTCACCAGTTCCCAGGGAGTCTGAGAGCTTTCCTCAGGACTCTAGCTGTTACTAACAATGCTGCCTTCTGTGCTACTGCTCCTCTTCACTTTGGTACTCCCAACTCCTCCAAGTATCTCTTATACTTCTTACTCACTGCTCTTAGTGCTCCTACAACTACCGGGATTACTTCAACTTTCTTTAACCTTACCTCCACAGACTTTCTATTTCTTCTGCCATCCCCTGTACTTGTCTATCTTCTCTTTCTCCTTGCTTTCTACATTCTTGGTACTTCTATGTCTATCATTGTTACCATTCTTTCCTCTTCGTCTACAACTACTATGTCTGTCCTCCGTGCCTCTATCAAATTGCTTGTATTTATGTTGAAATCCCACAATATCTTAACCTTCTCATTTTCTGTGATGCCCTGTGGCTTGTGGTATAAGCTTCTAAGNCTTGCGATGTACAACCCATCAACATCGCCATTTAAGTTGAAGATCATTTCCTCATGATCTGTTCTGTTACTCTCTATTACTCCTAAGTAATTGCTCCCCTCTTTGACTTCCTCAATCTTATCTCCGCTGCTTGTCCTTAAACCATCCCCATCCATACACTTACCTCTACTCATTGTAACTGCCGCACACTTTCCTAATCTAAATTCTAACCCTGAATTTCTGCTTGCCTTCTCTAATATTTTCACTGCAACATCTTTCTTGAGCTTGCAGACATCTTCAGGTCGTCCATGTACCACAGGTGACTCACTGCTCTACCATTCTTCTCCAACTTATACCCTATACCTGTTTCTTTTAACTTTTCTGTAATAGGGATTAAGCTAACTACAAACAATAGTGGTGCTAAGCTGGAATATGCCTTGTCTAATCCTCAACCTTTACCCGTCTATCTCAGTCTGTAACTTTTCCATCTCCCTCTCTAGAAACTCAACCCATTTCCGTGAAACTCCATTTGCATCTAACATCTTCAAAACCCACCTATGTGATAAGCTGTCATATGCCTTCCTGTAATCTATCAATGCCATTGCTAAGTTTGTCTTCCTTCTTCTACAATTCTCCACCACTGCCTGGTCTATCAACAACTGATCTTTGCATCCTCTCGTTTTTGTCCTGCATCCCTTTTGTTCCTCTGGTATCAACTTATTTTCTCTAAGTAACATGCCAGCCTGCTTGAAATTACCAAAGTTGGAAATTTCCAAGTTGTTGGCAGACAAGTTGCTTGCCTAACTACCTTTCTTTGGGTCCATCTGTATCAGAAATTTCTTTCCCACTACCATCCACTTTGGACACCCACTCACCACGCACTCCTCTAATGCTACTGTTAGTCTCTCATGATCACTTGTTAGCTTCTTCAGCAAATACCAATGTACCTCATCTCTGCCTGGTGCCTTCCAGTTCTTCATCTTCTTTAGCGCCTCCTTCAGCTTTGCAGTTGTGATTACTTCTTCTTCTATCACTGTTACCATTCTTTCCTCTTTGTCTACCACTACTATGTCTGGCCTTCGTGCTTTTATCATCTGTATGTTGAAGTCCCAAATTATCTTAATCTTCTCATTCTCTATGACACTCCAAGGCTTATGCTCATACACATTATATCTGGCTCTAGTTCATGCTGCCAACACAAGCCCCAGTGCACAATTCATCCCAATATGTCACTACTTCCCAACACCTGCTATCAAATGATCTACTGTCTCCAACTCTCTCCTACATAATCTACACTTATCAATTACCACAGATCTTTTGTCTATATGCTTCTTCACCCAGTTGTCTTTATTGCTTGCTCCTGTGCTGCCATTATCAATATTTCTGTTTCCCTCTTTATTCCTGCTTTTTTAGTCACATTGTTTTTAGCATGAAATTGCTTGCCTCACTTTCTTCCTTTAGATATTCTGTATGAGAACTGTCTTTCCCACACCATCCACACTGAGCACTCACTACACACTCCTATAATTCTGCTGCTAGTCTCTCATGAACACTTTTCAACCAATATACATGTATCTCATCTTGGCCTGATGCCTTTAGTTCTTCATCGTTCTTTACAGCATACTGCTTTTTCTTGTCTGGATTCCTGCATCTGCTAACTCTCTATCTCTACCTCTGGTACGTTAGTTCGATATATACTATCCCAGAATTTCACTGCATCCTCTCCTGCTCTAGCTGTAGCCTTTTCTCCAGCATCTAGTTTTCTGTAGAATCTTCGACTTTCTGTCTCAAACTTCATATTATCCCTTACCAGCTTTGCCGTGCCATATTATTCCTCTTCTTCTCTGCATTTGCAATTAACCTCTGCTTAATCTTATCTCTTTCTGTTTCTATTTTTCTCACTTCGCTACCCTACGCTTACCCTGTACTGCCTTAATTGTTTTGATCTTACAGATTTGCAGCTTGATTTAGTCAGTTTATGCTCAATTCTTTTCTTCCATGCTGCTTTTTGTCTCTCTTAGCTTTTTGTCTTTTGTATTTTTCATGTCTATACCAACATTTTCAGCACCCTCATGCACTTGCATACAGTAACTTACTTTCCTTTGTGATAATCCTAACATTTACAAAGATACAAAAAGTTTAAGTCAAATATTTGTTATAAATAATAACTCATGAGGATACAAACAAATTTTGGTAACAGAGCAATAACTGAAATTGCAAGTTAAATATATAGAAAACAGGTTGGTCAAACGGATAATTTCAAGGAACATACAAATTTCCAAAAACTTTCAAAATTCAGAGTCACATTGAAGTAGTCGTGATTGTTCTTTGAAAATCTCTTTAAGTGTTGATGGTAATTTTGATCACCTTTTTTCATAACTGCACGTCAACTTACATGTTTTCTCTGACAACAATTTTGATATTTTAGTTGAAATGTGTTAGTAAAGCAATGAATAAATGCAAATAGTGATGAGCCAAACTGAATTCAAAGTATTCATTGTATATGTACACTTCACATACATCGGTGCATATTCTAAATATTGTATGTTTACAATACCCATAAACCATTATACATATATATATATATATATATAGATAGTTAAATAGAATATATATATATATATAAATATATATAAATATATATATATATATATAGTGGTATAACTGCATCAATTATCTATTTTAATTTCAACAATGAATTTAGTTCTTTTATAAACAGAGCAATTTTAGCTTAATTATTTCCGTTAAATTATTACGCAGTATTTTTGTTAGCTTAAAAGGTTATTGTACAGAACCTGTTTTATTTATTCATGCTAGCAACAGTGTACTATTGTTTGATTCCTTCACCATCTTCGTTTGTATAAATATCTGCGATTTATGCATTTTGGATTGAATGATTCTCAGTAAATTCATCTTACTTATTTTCTTTTGACTGTTACTATTTATAAAATGTTTTTAAATTTTCAACTGCGTCATTAAATGACACCCATTCGGCGGACATGCTGGTTAATGGTCATCCTTTAACAAGGTTAGTTATACGATTAGGGCACTTGTACTGCTATTCATCCGTAACGAAATTTATCATGATTGCTTTCACCTAAATTGCACGAGATGAGAAATGCATTGAGCACTTAGGTTCACCACTTGCAACCAAAAGTTAGGGGTTCTTACTTATCAATTTAAGTAGGGCTCTAGTCTTAAGCACTCTTCTAAAAGGTTATCTGTATCGGGTTGGCCGAGTGTGGCCACTCTTCCCAAACACAAATTCCTGTTCCACCTTAACTTTAATTAGGATATGGTATATATGCTGGAGGAGTTAGTTTTGTAGCATTGTCAATTCACGCATCAACTCGAAACCCTCAATAAGATAGAGTAGTAGGAACACAGCTGATTTCTCACCGATGCCACTATATATATATATATAATGTATATGTATATGTATATATATATATATATATAATATATATAATTATAATAATAATAATTATTTGAATAGGACGACAATAAATAGATTTGCAATCAACTACACTAAATATTAAATAATCTTATTACATACACTTAATATAAATTTAAAGTAATCATACTTTGGCGATTGAATAATTTACACTTTGTTCTATCTTATATATATATATTGCCTCGCAATTTTTTATTCTGTTTTAAATTGTTAAAAGTTTTAAATTGATCTTAATTAGTTTGATGGTAAATCTTTTAAACTTAGATGACTTCTTAGATGTTCATTAATCTTATTACCAGATGTCTATTAGTTTTGCCAATACAGGATTTATCCCAATCATCACATGTGTATTAGGAAACTAGGGTTGAAACTAATTTTTTGGGATATCGTATTTCTTACGAGCATATCTTTTATTATAAATGATGTAAACATAGGGTTCATTTTAGTAATTTTAGCCTTGCATTAATTCTTCTCTCTCGTTTTTTGAATTTCTCAACTTAGTCAGTTAGGTTCGTATTTTGAATATCTTAATGGTTTCATTTGCTGTTATCTTTTTGAAATAGGTGATCTGAGAATTTTTCTAAGTATTATGAGAATATCCATTCTGTTCTAAGATGTAAATATTTGGTGAAAGGCATTAATTGCATGTTCATATAAAATGTTCGATCAAATAAGCCCTTAATAGTACTCAAATCATCTGATATACTGCAAATAGAGCTATATGGGATATTCAATCCTGAATTTTTTTTATATGCTTGTTTCATATAATGTGTTAAAATTATAAACAAACATCTAGAAATGTGAATTTGTTTTCCTTTTTATCTTACTTTGCGAATTATATTTCTGAAACTTAGTTCTTAAGATTTTCTAAGAAAATGTTTGTTGTAAATGAATAAATTTTGGCAATAATTTATTTTGGACTTTTTCTTTGAAACTTTCTTAATTTAAAAAAAAATTCTTTTAAGAAGAACTTGCAATTTTATTTTGATTCACAAAAACAACAATAGAATTCAACAAAAATAATTAAAAAAATGGTAGTTAACTTTGAATACGATTCTCTCAGAAACTTGATTTGATTTAATCTGACTCCGAGCGCCTCATATAACCCAAAGACATTTCAAAAAGCACCTCGGAAGTCTTTGCTTTTAAGAGTTCTACCTCAATTGCTATTAAGACTTTGGTCATTGAAAAACATAAATAAATATATATATATATATAGTATATATATATATATATAATATATATATATAGTATATATATATATATAAGGCAATACTCAATCAAAGATTGTAATGTTAAATAATTTTATATCAGCAATAGAAAGCATTTATGACTAACAGCATGCTTTTTGAAGCAAGATGAAAGTAACTGGTTGTTAACGCATTCGATATTGTGTTAAAAAGCTAGCAGTATATTTTTCTTCCCATTACTAATTGACCCATCCAGTTTATACCTATATATGATTCGTACTAGGATAATAATCGGCATGGAATTTCAAAAACGAACACTATTTATTTTTATTGTTTTTTGTTGGATTTCTTAATTGAAAACGTAAAAATGTGTGTGTTATGACTCTTTACATGCACTGGAATTATAGTGAGGTATTATATTTACATTTCAAGTGTTTAGGGAAGTGATCCAAATTCAATTCGTTAACAACACCATTAACAAATAGTGTTTTACGTTAACATGACCGTAAACCAAATCGTTAACTTACACTCAAAATAAATTCGCTAAAGCTGATGTTTACGTTAAAGCAGGTGTGTGTTTCCGCAAATGTTATTACAAATAACTTTGACACATTTAGGTTCTGCATATTTCTTCAAATATATCTATGCAAATCAATTTATTAAGCGTATGCAGGCATTTGAAGCTAGAATTGTTGTTTACGGTGCATTTTCACTTATTAACGTATTGAATTTGGATCACTTCCCTTACTAGGTGAAAACGATATAAAAATTTCTCAATTCCCTTGATCATATTAACTCATGAGAAAACTAGTTGCCTGCGTGTAGAGCTTTTTTTACGCCGCACCAACCCGGCAAAAAAATTTATTACCCGTACCCGAAACTTTTAACTCGTACCCGCCCATACCCGATATCAAAATTTACTTTGCTGCTATTAGACAAATTAAAATTTCAAATGTAACTGACATTCAATGTAGGTTAATTTTTCAACATAATTAAGAAAATTTTTGTTTCTAAGAAAATCTAATTTACTCATAATTTGGACTGAAAATCGTACCCGCCAGTACACAATAATAATTAGGCGAATGCACCCGCACCTGCGGATATGGTTATAGGCGAGTAAAACCGGGCGTTCACAGACCGCACATCAATACCCAGAGCCCGCGCTTAAGGTCGTCCCAGTGCATGTGACTAAGCATTTACGTAACATTCTTTGTGTCTCTAATTATCTATATTTTGCCATATACTACTTTTTTCAAACACGTTTTACACCAAAACATATTAATCTATAAAACCATCTACGATCATTTATGCTGACTAAGCCTTCTTGTTTTTAAATCGCGCTATTTCACTTTAGTGTAAAGAGATGTAATGCACTGGAAATTTGAATGATCGCACAACACTTATTAGAAGAAATCAATTATATTTTCATCCGCTTAGGGATGTGCAATAGTGATTCAAATTTCTTGAGGTGATTTTTTCGAACTTTATGTACCGTATACAAAAGGATTCAGTAATTATGCTTTTTTCACGATTGTTTTCATGCATTACATAAACCTCTCTTTCTGATTGCTATCCCAGATCTACATAAATGGTTGGGAATAGTACTTACTTGGGATTTTTTATTCAAAGTGACTTTAGTCTTTGATTGTCAAAATGAAATTTGCTAGTGAATTAAAAAAAAAACATGTTTTGGGTGCTGTAATTTTTTGCAAAATCCGATTTTCCAGGCAAGATTAGATACTTAAGCCACAAACAATATTGAAGTGACTATTACACAAAGTTCAAGGAACGATTTTAAGTCAAATTAGAAATCAAACACAGTATATGATGGCATTAGGAATTCACTTGAGTTCGAAGCAGATTGTGGAAGAGCACGCTTAAAATAATATAAAAACAAGTGTTGAAATTGTGTCTAAAGCACGCTTTTAGTAGAACATATACTTTAAGAATTCAAAAATATTATTGAACAAATATACATGAGTTCTACCAATGACAAAATTTAACCTGAAATATTGCAAAATATCGAAAAGCTGCATAACAAATATAAAAAAAATTATTTTATGAATATATGTACATAAATGCATTCTAAAAAAGCATGTAATATGCCTTTAAAGAATGCTACTCTTGAATTATAGGCAAATCATAATGAACGAGCATAAAAAAAATATATATAAAGAAACAATAATCCAAGATTTATCTTCGTGCAATGATTAAGAACTTCCTTTTCAGTAAAAGTATAATTAGATGGGAATTCTATACAAGTTATCTTGACACAATATCTTTATGCTAACAATATTTATGCATAGAACATTTGATAGCAAAAAAGTATCGTCATATTTCTGTGTTCTATGTGATATAAATAATGGCAACCAACATTTTTATATCTTGGCTCTTAAAAAATATGACATTTTACAAAGAAATTAGTAATATTTGTAAATATACCTTACTAAATCTATTATTCTAAAACAATCCATTGCTAATAGGAACAGATAAAACCCAAAATTATTGGTATCAGATGGGATCACAAGTTTTGTAAATATATTTGGTTGATGCAAAATATAAAATTTATATTTTCTCACACAATTTTGATATCAATGAATTCATTCATTTTTAAGCCATAATTAGTCGTTGGTTAATATATAAAAAAATGAAATTACAAAATATAATTCTTTTAACTTTCATACATTCATTAGCATAGCGGGACGTTTAATTACAAATTACTTTAGAAATTTTCTTTGCACAAAAGCGTCTACATTCTATTTCAAAAGAACTGTATTGTGAAAAAAACCATTTCAAGCAGCTATTGGCGTATTTTCGAATTATTAATTACTATATTTTTCGAAATGGTAGCTCCAGTTCTAATGTATTCCTACAAACCTCGGGGAAGCAATTAGCCGAGTGTCTTGATGAACTAAACTTATACCTTATTATGTTAGGATTTTGTTGATAGCGTCATGTTTTCATTTCAAAGCATATTTAATATTTCTTGAACGTTATGGAAATTTGTTTTATTAAAGGTGTGATTGAAATATCGAAAGTCCACAGATGCAGTAGCTATCAATCAAACTTCGTCTATGAACAGTTTATTAAATCACTCAAATTATGAATTACAATCAGGTATTTAGTCAGTTGCAATTTTTGACGAAACCACACATTTTGAAAATATACTGTTAAATGCTAAAACCAGGAGCTTACTAAAGTTCATTCAAAAATNATATATATATAAAAATGCGTATTAGAGAGATATACATATATACACAAATATACAACCACAGTTGTTTGTAATTATGTATTAATAATATTTTGGACAGTAATGTTCGTTTCCATACAATTTTGAAGATTAAATTATATGACATATCACTTTATTTATTTTCACTTTATCAAATTGATTCTTTCCTTGATTATCATACAAGGTGGAGTTAGAATGGAATTTCATGAGAAGTGCGATTAAAAATTCATTATGTCATTTCACTCCTTGATATTAACTCTGATCAAGTTACCGAAATATAAGTATCGGTTTAATTCTTTCTTAACTATTCCACAGCTATTATTATCAAAACCTATGAGGAAAATATTAGCAAATACTATTAAAGTAATCATTCTCCAAATATTTCACATATTTTTGAAATATAATCCATATTTATTAAGATTTTACCAAATTAGGAAATCAGAAATGCATTTCAAAAATATTCAATTATTTAATGAGAAAATACCTCAGTATTTTTTAACAAAACCCATAGGCATTAATTTACAACTATTGAAATATTCTTTCAATTTTGCAAAAAATACAATTGTCGGATAATTAATATTAGCAATGAAATAATCCATTTATTAGTATTGTTGAAAAAGTCTACGGCTTAACAGTTTTAGCTACGGAAACTATTGATTTATTAAAGCCTACAATTTACTTAACTATGATTGAATAATATGTTTTGGTCCATTAACAATTACAATAATCTATGCAAAGTGAAAATAATGAATATCTAGTAATATAATTTAAGTATGTTTTCTTTTTTAAGCTCTTTCTAATAACAATTTGACACTTAGTAGTGGATGAAATGATCATTGCCAATAAATATAGTCGAGCAATTTGTATTGAGTTATAGAAATGATCATTTAAATTTCCTTCAAATAGCTAAAGATTTATTGATATACTGCAGATCGACTGTTGTCGTTAAGTTTAATAGTTTGCTCTAGTTTTTGAACTATTCATTAAAAATGATTTACATAAAATACGATATAATTTTGTATTTAACCAAATGGTTTTCTTTTAGGGGTGAAAATATTTACTAAGCGCGTTTGAATTATTTCTAACACTGTCAATTATTTATGCCTTTTTCTAACAATGTCTGAATGAGATTATACGTAAAAACCTACTCTCATATTAATCAATTACAACCAAAAGTTTATTCTTTTAAGAACTACTAGTGTTCCACCACCACACGATAGTTAATTTAGGAATAGATAATTACACGATGAAATTTGTTAACGTAATATAGCCCAGGAATTTTCTTAGTGTATTTGTGGTTCTAGAAGAAATTCTTCAATGCCTATAACTCTTAAAACTAATAAAGATAACCAAATTCTGAAGCACTAAGGAATAGACGAGTGTTTTTCTTTAATTTTCTTTCTCAAACCTCAACCTTGCGCATTCCCTTTGAGCCGTTACATTTTTGCGCAGGAGCAGTAGCATAGCTGATGAGGGGTGTTTATTCCTAATTGAAATTGACTTTGTGCACGCACCCCTCAATGGGTCTTACAAGTTTATCCGCATATAGAGAAACGGGTAAAGTTCATTGTTATCACCACGGACTCTAACCAGAGATGGACACGGGCCCAAGATTTAGCAAATTTCGGACAAAAAACGGGCCGAATGAAATGAATTCTAACAAGCTTGTAAATATACATATTTGAAGTCTCAGTAAAAGCATTTATCCAATATTGTGCAACGTTGCATTGAAGATGTATGCCACCCAAGCAACTTCTGTTCAGTCAAAAAGAGATTGTAGTCAAATTGGACTTAGTGCTACAGAAAAAATAATGTATTGAAATAGATCAATACATTTGAGGGGCCGAAAACGGCCAACAAAAATTCTAACATTGGCCGAAAGCGGGCGCGAAATAATAGTTGACGAGCCGGGACTGAAAAATTCGGGCTGCGTCAATGTCTGACTCTAACCCTTATAATTAAATGAATGTTATTTATAGCGAGAATTTAAATTTTTTTTCGAAGAAAAATACAAGAAGAAAATGCACAAGGATATGTATATGTTTAAATTTAAGACATTCTACTCAAGCATGTTTATCAATTGATGTGTACGTGCGTCACGATTTCCAAATTTCCTGAAAAGCTTGAAGAAAATTCTTTGAATAATATAAAAAACTGTTTGTCCTCTTAAGAGGAAACCAGGTTGTTTAAGATTAATATGAAAGGCATTATTCATGTTTTTAATGCGAGAGGCATGAAGAATTATTCTCACATCCTAACCAAGATTTCTTCGTAATTCTGTGTATCGCTACCATTCCAAATTAGAGAATATGTTTAGAAGAAACTAATGCTTCTAAATCTTCTAATAAATTTCAATGCTAGATTTATACTAGCATAAAAAATCTAAATAAAATCTAAGAAAAAATTTTCTAACTTTTCAATAATTAAAAACCATCTCTAGAACAGCAATTTATTTTCCCGCATTATTATATGATCCAGGTGCCGATGATAGGGGACTATGACTCAGCATACACTAGGTTTCAAATCAATTTTTCATGCATTCAATTCATTTTCTTTGAATACCATTTTAGATAAGTGAGAATAATTTGATTGCATCAATATTTAACTTTTCAATAGTCAAATATTTTATCGATTTATTTGTTCATTTAGATCGCAAGACAATATTTCATGAAAACCATGAATAATAGGAAATATTTTATTTTTTTGTAGAAAGTGGCTAATTTTGCTTTAAAACGGCATTTCATAACTGTAGACATGAATTAATATCTACATGTTGTGGGACTCTGATAGCAGTAGTACATTGTATTCTTATATTACTTATAATTTATAACTCGGCATAGTTTATATATATCTTATTTAGTAGTATATATCTCTTCAATCAAAAGTGCTGGTAAACTTAACTGATAGACACCAATATTTCAAATTGAATTAATGGATTGCTAGTTAATAAAAATATATTACAAACGACATACATCCATTAACACAAATTTATTGGACAAGACAATTCGGACAAGATAATCAATGAGATTTTATGCCCTAAGCTTTAGAATTTTCTTAATTCAGTGTAATTTAACACATACTGGTTTAACTAAATAGGATAATTTGAAAATTAAATAAATTGTTTTTTTATTTTGTGGGTTATGCCAAGGCCTACATTAACCACGTCCTGGCGATTTGCAGTACAAAAATAATGAAAGGAACAATAAAATGTTTTTGAAAGTAACTAACTTGTTCAAATTTGATCAAGGTATTCAAAATATATAGCATCATAAAATGACTTCAATTTTGTGGCAGTACAACCATTACATGTTCTTCAAAACAAACAAAGGGATTGCCAAACAAATTAGAACATTTCACAAGTAAAGAAGGAAAATAGATTTTGAGAAATGCTGTATTTCCGATTATAAACTTTAAATCTGTATTTGTGATATTGTAAGTCTGAATTCTGCATTTCTAATGCACTTCAAATAGTTGATTTTGAAATGTTGAAAAATGAATTTTTTTATCATTAATTGCTCATTTTTTTGGATGCAGTTTTTATGTTGATCACAAAAGGAAAATGCTTCAAAAGGTGTAGCGATGTGTAAAATAACAATATCTTTTATTTGGTTACTTAAACCGACTTGTTAAACCAAAATGCTAGCCTGTGGGGGTAGAGAATCTTCAGCCTCATTTTAGTTCACATTACTACAAATCGCCAGGCCGTGATTACAGTAGGCTTTGGGTTTGCTCATTGTGTAGAAATCCAAAACATTAATCTCTTAGTGCAAATTTTTTCCTTTTGTTTTCACCTTTTATTTGCACCCGCGTCGCAAACCCGTTCAGGGACACTATCTTTGACTTGAAATCAGAATAGTTGCAGTTAGTTTTTGTTGCCATGGGCCTTAGTCCGCTTTATTATATGAATATTAGGTATGGGAAAAAATGGAAAGGTCTTGAGAAAAGTTGATTTTCCATTGAATCATAGGAATTATGACACAAGTATAATTTTTTTCACAAATGTTTCACTATAAAAGGGAAGCACATCTATCCTTAGATGCAACCACATTCCATAATTTCCAAATATCCTAACAGACCTTCTAGAAAGTTGATTGAAAATATGGACCAAACAGTTTGTTTATTTAAAAATACGATGATCAGCTTAAGGTTAAGCAAGAAAATCATTTGTTCTTCCAATGAGTTTCTGTTCTCTCCCAAACTGCGTCGCATAATTCAAATTACTTTGATTAAAGAAGTTATCAAGTCTGGGATTGCTTTCTAAAAAAATCTTGTTCTTAAATTTTTCTGACAAATAAAAATTATTTAAACAGACATTTAACCTTGTTATCAAGTGTTTTTTAAAAAAAAACTATTTTTTAGTTGTGATGTGTTTAGATTCTCTTAATATTTGTTGAATTTTCTATTTCTATATGTAAAATTTTGTTATATTTCAGATAGAATTGAGAGAAGTTGCTTGCATTATCAAATCTGTGGAATAGCATATGAATTTTACTTGAAATGATAATTTGCACAAATGAAATAAACTATTTCAATGATAAGGTTTTCAGTACCGTGTGATATCCTGGGAACACAGCTGGAATCATCATAGCAATGTCACAATGAAGGTCCTAGACCATCCTGAAAGAATCCTACACATTTCTTAAATTCAAACTTAACTCACCAATATACTTATGCTGCATAATAGACAAATGTTCGACAATTCAATATCAATTTTAAACTATTTTTAATGCAAAATATTAATGATACAATTAATGTCAATATATATATATATATATATATATATATTCATTTATTTATTTTTGAAATTTTCCTATTTAGCTCCAGTCACCAATTGGTAGGAAGAAAGTAGTTTTTTAACAAGTCTATATTTTACATGTCTAGGTTTTATAAGTAATGTACATGCAATAATATATATAAGCGGAAATTAAGTATATAAAAACGAAGCTGTCTAAATATATTATATTTATATTTAGACAAAACTAACTTGTATAAAACATGTTAGAAATAGAATTTTACATTTCAATATTCTTGAGCGATATAAATTGATGACATTTATTGACAGTATCACAATGTGCGCCTATTGATATTGAATAAGATTAGGAAAATTCAATTTCAATAAAATTGTACCTAATTTTCTTCATTTGCATGCAATTGCAATAGCTCTATTTATCTACTGTGGTATAATTTTTAACACATTCACCGAAAGGATAATCAAAAATCTATTCGTGAAGAATTATATAAGGAAAATTTTCAAATACTTTATCTATGGTATGTATAATTATACTGCTTTAATGAAGAATAATGCAACAATTTGCTTTATTGCAGCGCTTCTTTGTAGCGCTGCTAAAGCCAAAAAAGGTACCAAAGTAACACAGCCTAAAAATAATGCTAAAGTGATGAAAAGCAAAGCAAATGCTGCCTTAAATGCTACTTGGGAACCTTTTGATTAGATGCAGATCGTGCTTAGAGTCTGAAATTCGGCAAAACTATTTATCCGAATCAGGCACTAGTTCTATTTTAGAAATATATATATTGACTCAGATTTTCAATTTTTCAAAATATTTATTAGCGCTATGCGATAAGATAGCACGTTTGTTTTGAATTGTTTTTAAGAAGACCATGTTATAATATACATCTGCGGCGCAATTTCAAATAATGAGTGACATTTGCCATCAACACCATGATCCCCAATAAAAGCTAAAGAAAGTCGCCAAGTCTTTTTAGGAAATCTCCACAAATTTTTGAGTAATAATTAGGGTGCGCAAAAGCCAATAAAGTCAAAAAAAAATTTTGGTCAAAAGCATTTCAAAGTTTGTTTTCACATGAAAAACGTGAAGTCTTCAAATATTGCGATATTTTGCATAGCGCCTCTTAGCAATCTAGTAAATCACACCGAACTTTCAAATTTTTCAGTATTCTACTGCCATTCCTGACTGAAGGTTTTTTTTGCACGTCCGAAAAAAAATTAGAAAATCATTGCTATTTTGATATTGAAAATTTTACACACAATATTTTGTCATAGTAAAATGTTCTTTAAAACTCGCTTAAGCAATACATACTCAGTTTGAAGTAGTATAAGTTGTATCATTAGGGCAAAATATGTTCAAAATTTTTGGTCAATTTCTGTAGTCAAAATATTAAATTTTTCGGTTAAAAAAATATTCACTTCGTAATCATAGACCCAAAGCTTAATAGGCAATTGATTTAAGGGTTAAAATATACACTTGCCAGAAAAAATTTTGATATCACGAAATGCATCCGCAGTTTTGCTTGTAAGCTTGCCAACGTTTTTATTATTTATATGATCTTTGCAATTTATTCATGCAGGGGATTATTAATCGCTAAAAATGTGAGTGTCATTTCTAACATCTGATTAAATTCCTCTCGAGCGTTGCTTCATAAATAGTTTGTTAGTAAAATAACAAACAACATCTCACACTTCCTCATATTTGAGCTGAGACTAGGTAAAAAAACCTACGAAAAAGTCTTCAAATGTATCTGACTCATATGTGCTATTGTATCCTAATACGTTTAAAAGTGCCAATTTCAGGTGCATCTACGAAGTCTAGAAGCTCTTGAAACGCTGATCTTAGTACATGTGATGTGCAGCAGATGTTTTCCCAAACGCGTTGGAACATGTGCACAAGCTCCCGCCACTGACTGATGACTAACATTTAAATTTGATGAAAAGATCAGTAGAATAAAAGCTATTTTGGGCTATAGCCAATTGCATTTTAAGGCTGACAATGCGTCAGAGTTGTGGTTTGGTCTCATACTTGTAATAGTGTTCTACGTCCAACGGCCGGTTACGGCCAAACAGCCACGGCTGGCTGCGGCCAAAGATTCTGCTTCACGGTTAAAATACCGGCTAAAATTCATACATGAATTGCAATTGGTTACACGCTGTTTCAGTTTTCAAGTCTAATAATAAAAGTGATGATATTTTGCATATATGTAAATTACTATCACAAATATATTGTAGTTTATATGGATATGTATGCTTAAGAAGTACACAGAATGCATTGCAATATCGAGAATACAGGGACGTAATGATAAATTGTAATAATATTTATATATCAGGATTCAAAAATAGTGAATGTACGAACATTTGAAATCATAAATTGTATAAACAAAAATCATTTTATAAAGATACAGCATACAGCAACATGTCATTGAAATGTTTATAGTGCTTCAGAAATCGCGAAATAGTTGCTGTATTCTGTTTATAAAACTGCCGGTATCATCGCTTCTTTTCATTCGATTATTTGCAATACGTTTCAATATTCACTTATTATTTTTGAACCTTACAATTTTTCCATGAATATTTGTATTGTTTTTAAACAGCCGTTTTTATGGTTTTCTGTAATTGTTCAAACTATGGATATGTTTTAATTGTTGCATTGAAAATTACAGTATTGCACTTAGTAGTAGTAAAAATCCCCTACTATAATAAAAAATTACGGCTAACGGCCGGCTACGGCTAAAGCCTTACGGCCAAAGTATTATGGCTAACGGCCGAATACTGCCAAAATTTATTTTTTACGGCCGGCTACGGCCAAGAAAATTGACTTGGCCGCAGAACACTAACTTCTACGTGATCTTAGATAAATGCGGTGATAAAAAAATCGATAATTTTTTTTACAGGAATGGGGTACGTGCTCTATTAGATGGCCGCTCTTTACTTTGGTGAAAAGGTAGAAAACCAGTACTGCATTCTTACACAGAGATGCCTTCTCCAGTTGCAAATGGTGTATTATTTTCTATGTTACTTTCATTATAGCTAGGAATCTTTAACACTAGAAAGACTGGATTTTCGTTTCACCTAAAAGCACGGCTGCGGTCATCTTGACCGCTTATTCTCAAATTCTATTATTTGCATTCACCTGAATCCCTTGATCAACGAAAATAGTAATTAAAGGTTAATGAAGGTTTTTTTAACACAACTAAACAGTAATTGACATTAATTGCCAAACAAAAATACTCTGTATAATAGCTCTAAAGTTGGAAAGATATCATTTTTCTAAGCATTTCAAGTACGCAGTGGTGGGTAGCGAGCACTTGCCACAGAAGGGTTTATCGCAACCATCACATAATTTAGCAGATTTGTTTCAACACGATTTGCACTGTTTTCACTTTGCGTGTGCTTACTTCTGAGATGTTTGCTCGTCATCTATTGCTTCTGAACCAGACGAAATTGTTCCTGATTGAGGAGTTACACGTTCAGAGTTATCATCAGAAAGTTCAATAACATTAACCTCACTTTCTGAACAATCTGAATGCAATTGCTCTTGCTCGGAATCTTCCAAATCCCACTCTGATACTCGACGTTGTCATTAATTTCATCTCCGGATTCTCCTTGATAATCACCCACCTCAGGTAAGAACTGAGAGCAAATTGCTGCAGTACGGCATTGCCGTTCTCTGGAACATATTACATCAACTTGAATGGATGGACACAGGCTTATAAACCAAAAGAAATTGTGTGAATTTTGACAAATAAACGGCAAAATGTGTTATTCACATTGCAATTGAGCGCTTCAGACTTCTAGGTAGAACACGCCACAAAACATTGTGCATTGCTTTTACTGAACACTTTATGCTGTTTTTTTATTGGCTGCCAAGAAACATTAAAAGTTGTAGCGCATGAGGTGTATAAAACTAGTACCAACAAAGTCATTAATAGGTGCTATACCCACTTGCAGTCAAAATTACCGCTCCCGTCCTTCTAGTGTTAAAGAGCTCTAGATATCTCTAATCTTGTTAAAATATCAAGATTTTATGCATTTCGTTTCAGTCATGAAATGTAAGCATTTCAAAGGTTCCGGAGTAAAACTTTTCTAAATAACAAATTAAGGGCCAGCCTTCCAGTATATATAAAATCATAAAATTTTTTCACCATGCTCACTTATTTTAACATCTTTATTTTTGGGACTTCGTCTGCGATTCAATAGTAGATGGCGGATAAACTTCCAGATTTCAAACACTTAATCCAAAGTTTCTAAAACATTTTAGGAACTTCTCATAATATTTTTTTTTAATTTAGGCTGAAAATATTGTTTTAGAATAGAACAAGCTCAATAAGGACAATATCCAATTTACAAGGCGCTAACATTTGACTTACTAAATGAATGATGGTAAGTTTTGTTTAGATTTTGATCCTAAAATTCAAAATATTGGCTTATTTTGCATGGTAATTCTCATTACTGAATTTTTAATAGCGATTTATTAGCATTGAGCAAAGGCAATGTCCCATATTTCATTATTCAAGACGTTTTTGAAGTATTTGATGGTTCATTACTTCCAACAAACAAAAATTAAATATTAATGAAAAGGCATATATTAGACCTTTAGGAAAGCCTTAATTTTTCAGAAGTAGTATTATTGAAAATTCAAATATCTCTGGAAAAATGCAAAACCTGTATCCTAAAAATGTTCAGATTGCGGGTTGTCCACTGTTTATATCTCATCTATAATTTCTTTAATATATAATTTGAAATTTATATATATATATATATATTTATATATTGTATATATATATATATATATATATATATATATATATATATATATTTTTTTTGAAAGAAATTCTTCTGAAACTTTTCATATTTGAAATTAAAATAAAATTTCAAACACATATATTAGACCGGTTTCGATAGATAGTCTATCTTCGTCAGCAAAATGGTGGTAATATTTTAAAAAGTTAAGTCTAATCTTAAGTTGCATTATATTACGATAATTTGGAGATGTTAAGTTCTTTCTGTCTATTTGATAGTCTAATTTTTCTGTTGTTTCATTGATAATAATTGCTTCTCCTGTATTCGTAAATTTTGTTTTCATTATAAATTTAAAGTTTTCTTTTTTCTTTGGATGTTAATGGCAGAATATTTTTGATCTTAGGTGGCCTCTCATATGTTCTTTGATTCTGACTTCCATATGTCTTTTGGTCTCAAGAATGTATGAGCATTACACTCATCACATTGATATTTCTTACGACTGATGATTCCAAATACAATATTTTTTAAAATGTTTGATGTTTTCAAAGACGCTAGCGTTGGTATAATTTTTATATTAAATGCTTTCAATTTTTCGTTTAGATGTTTTATTTCATTTTGAGGTACATAAAATTTCTTTTAAAATAAAGCAACTTCCAATAGATGTTTTCTGGGCTTGATTTTTTCAATTTCTTTTCTTGATTAAATATTTTATCAATTTCTTTCTTTAAAAGTTTCTGTGGATATCCGTTTTTTAAAGGAATGGTAACTATTTCATCTATTGCTTTTGCTAAGTTCTTATAATTGGATGATGTTATATAGGCTTGGTTGATCAAAGTTTTTATAGTATTGATTTTATTTTGATGACTACAATAAGAGTTGTAAGGTATGTACAGTCCAGTGTTAGTTGACTTCTTGTCAATTAAATTTGATTTTTCTTGATGTTCTAGTTAATATTGTATTTAGAAATGTCAACCTAATATTTTCTTCGTTTTCTATTGTAAATTTTATTGTTGGTAACATATTGTTAATCTTGGAATGAAATAATTTTACATAGTCCTCAGATTTATATTTGCAAGATATATCATCAACATAGCAAGAATAAAATAGTGGAAAGGCTTCATGCTTTCATATACGTATTAGAGAGATATACATATATACACAAATATACAACCACAGTTGTTTGTAATTATGTATTAATAGTATTTTGGACAGTAATGTTCGTTTCCATACAATTTTGAAGATTAAATTATATGACATATCACTTTATTTATTTTCACTTTATCAAATTGATTCTTTCCTTGATTATCATACAAGGTGGAGTTAGAATGGAATTTCATGAGAAGTGCGATTAAAAATTCATTATGTCATTTCACTCCTTGATATTAACTCTGATCAAGTTACCGAAATATAAGTATCGGTTTAATTCTTTCTTAACTATTCCACAGCTATTATTATCAAAACCTATGAGGAAAATATTAGCAAATACTATTAAAGTAATCATTCTCCAAATAATAGTTCACATATTTTTGAAATATAATCCATATTTATTAAGATTTTACCAAATTAGGAAATCAGAAATGCATTTCAAAAATATTCAATTATTTAATGAGAAAATACCTCAGTATTTTTTAACAAAACCCATAGGCATTAATTTACAACTATTGAAATATTCTTTCAATTTTGCAAAAAATACAATTGTCGGATAATTAATATTAGCAATGAAATAATCCATTTATTAGTATTGTTGAAAAAGTCTACGGCTTAACAGTTTTAGCTACGGAAACTATTGATTTATTAAAGCCTACAATTTACTTAACTATGATTGAATAATATGTTTTGGTCCATTAACAATTACAATAATCTATGCAAAGTGAAAATAATGAATATCTAGTAATATAATTTAAGTATGTTTTCTTTTTTAAGCTCTTTCTAATAACAATTTGACACTTAGTAGTGGATNTATATATATATATATATATATATTAAAATCGTTTGGTAATACTGAGGTATTTTATAATAAATGCTGAAAATATGTACTCTTAGACTACTTTTGCGTAAAAACCTCAATCTACAGAAAGTTATCGAAATTCAATGTGAGAAATGTATTGAATTAATACAGAAATTATTTATATTCTTTTTTTGATGAAAATGAATAAACTGCTTTAAAGGAATTAGACTTTGATGTTTCTTTTCAAACACTAAATTAAGATTATATTTAAATAATGGAGATAAGTTAATTAGATTGAATCAGTTAAAATTTTTATCCTAATAATACTATTGTAAATGCAAATACGTGATTGTTAGGTTAATCGCTACAGTAGTTTCAATATTTTCGAGTACCATTAAAAATTATATTTGGCAGAAGCAGTTAACAGACAAATTTTAAGTCACGTTCTGCAATAAGAGATAGGAAATGCATAATATACAGTTCATTATATAATAATATTGTATAGCTGAGTGACAGCATGGTAACATTTTCGACGCAGTGACCCATTGACCCCAATACAAATTGACCATACCCGATGACCCGTTAAAAGTTAACACTTGAGGCTATATGTATATAGTTTTTATAGCCCCTGCTCGTAGGCTTTTAAATAGTAACTATTTAGAAGTCTATGCCCTGTTACAATAATTTGTGTAGTAATTGAAAAGAGGCATTCAGGTACATAAAGCCCTTTGATTATTTACTTAATTATATTTTGATGTTAATCATTGCCAAACTAGAAATGTAAGTAAACTAAAAAGTAAGAAAGACAGAATTACGAATTTCAAACAGGAATAATTTGAATATGCAGTGGGATAATAATCAGCCTATGATTTTGGCATGTTATTTTGAAATAAAAATCAGCAAGTCAACTAAATATTAGTTGAGACCTAGTGATCCACCGACCCGCTTAAAAACACGATGACCCGATACCCACTGATCCGGAAGTCACTCTGTAATATACCATTGGCGTAAAAATTCGGAAAATCTGAAGTGCGAGATCTGAATGCAAAATTTTTCTCTACAGTCCATATCGCCACAAGAATCACAGACTATTCCTGGTCTTGGTCAAAGCTGGAGCTGAAAGGCATATCTACATGTCTTATGCAGGTCCCTGTTTAATAAAGTATCCTTTTTGGTTAACCAATTTTCATGATTACATGCTTATTTAAAGTACACAGTTTTATTTGTGTTTGGAGAGCTCCCGCATATTGACTTCTATGTATAGTACGCAGTTTCCGTTTATTACGCACTAAAGCAATTTTAGCAAATTAAGAGCGTAAGACATCCACTGACGTAATGTTGAATTTTAGTTATTTTTTTTAGTTAAATGCAAAAGCATGAAAAATCACAAAAGGGATGTTAAAAACAATAGCTAGGATCAAATTTACTCTAAAATACTGACATGTTTCCCTTAATTAGACTCGTAGATATTCACATACCGTGAAAACAATTCAAATTCAACTCGTACATTAGATAGTTATATAATTGTAGCTAATGGACATTTGCTCTGGAATTCAGCAAACAACAATATGGAAAAATACTGAATGCTTATGTGTGTCTTCAACAGTAAGAAATAATTATTTGAATACACTTGACCTGCCCTACCTACCAGTGACCCAATGATATTTCATCCATAACCTTAATTAATTTAGACAATTTTCGCCGATGATGAAATAAATATAACATAAGAACCAATGCCTATCTCTATTATATTATAATAAGGACAATGTCACCATGAATGAAGAAGCAAATAGTGACCTGCAATCACTATTGGAAAACTACCCTTAGTAGTTTCCGCCCTATGTACACTTTTTCCTAAAACTGTGGTTATGCACATATATTAATCAAATGCAAATTATGGTGCATGTAATATGTTTATTATACGAGTTAATCATTATCAAGAATTACTAAGCAATTCTTGATCATTATACTCCGGTTTTTTGGAATTGCAATATCGACTCGGACTCAAACATTTCAAATATAGTATTTTGCTACTACACATGTACCCGAACTACTGATTTTTCATATACATATTACTAATAATAGATGATTCATCTGTACATAAATATATTTTTTAATAAAAATAAACATAAATTTAAAGATTCTGAACAAACAAAAATAGTGGGACAAATTTTGATTAAGATTACCAAAAATCTGTTGACAAATTTTAGCATAATTGCATGTTAAGTATACATAGTCAGAGAACACTGTCGTTCGTGTTCTTCATAAATAATTTTCTTCAAAAGTTGAATACTTCATTCCATTGTATATTTGAATGAAAAAAGAATAGATAAACTAATGCATTTAAGCAGAATTAGGGTACTAATAATAAAGGACAATAAGAATAATAGGGTACTGAACTATTGCAATAGTAGGCTTACTCTAGTCCTAAAATATTTCATAGTAGAATCACAACTTTTAACATACAAACAATAAGCACACTGTAAAATTCTGTTTCTAAACACAGTTAATAATGGATATTTACCAAATACTGATAATTAAATATTTATTCATTTCAATGAAATACAAAATTTATGAATAACAAATGTTCTCATTTCTATAGCTGTTCATTGTTATTGGTTCGGTTGTTCATAGTTTTAAGATATATAGAAATACTTAACACATAATTTTCAAAAGTTGCTATGTCATATAATTTAAAAAAATAAACTAATTTATATACGATATATCTGCAAACCTACTTTTTCACTACTGTATTGAATCAGTGCTCTGTGAGGTTCGATAATTCAGAGATTTAAAGAAACTTTTCGTCATTTTTCGGCATTTAAAAACTTTAAAAACATCAAAAATGCTTTTGTTTTTTAGCTGCTTTGCTTTGACGTACAGTTTGAAATAGCTGTTGGTTGGAAGTTCTGTGACATTTTCCACACAAGAAACAACCCAACGAAACAGCAAAAGGCTCTCGTGTCACAGAACATTCACATCACAAAACAACAAAGTCATAGACTACAAAACACTTATAATTTGGGGAGTCCTATTTGTATTCATGTTTAATATTCACATGAATAAACTGCAAATAACAATAGCAGCGAGATTTTCTATAATATATAAGATATATAAGAGAATGTATTTGTTTTTATTCGTGGGTTAAGAAATATAAACTCCTAGAGAACCACAAATTGCCTTCGCCATTCATTCTTACACAGAATCTTTTTAAATAGCAGAATACAGTTTTTATTGCTATTTAAATGTAATTGATTTGAAGGCTACTGAAAACTTAAAAATCAAAAGTATTTTTACTACCGCAACAGACTTTTTTATAAAATTTCCTTTTTATTAAGATAAGGAATATGAATGGAGTTACAATATTTAAAAATTGTAAATCCAAAATGCAGAAAAGTACGAAAAGTCATAAATATTTTTTAGATTTTTCTATATTCAATGAAGCTAGGATTTTTCTCAATCTGGTATTGTATGGTTAAGACAATTTGCTAACATAGTAGTCTAGTTTAGAACAACACCATGATTTAGACAGAGTGAAACAAAGAATATGCATAAACATTTAATCAAGTGGAAGTACATGAAAGCAGTGAGCAAATGTTAAAATAAAATATCCTTTTCGTCTCTATCAACCCCAACAAGATCTTCATTTATATTGCGACTACAGCAAAACACAAATAACAAAGGTGAGAAGAGTAAACATTTTTACAAACTTAAAGATATCAATTAAATTGAAATTTCAAGCCTAATACCAAAAGAACGCGCGCACGCTTAGACCTAAGTTTATCTGAAAATATAATCTAGGACAGAGAGGAATCGCTATTAATCGGTTTAATTTATAAATACAGTGATTAAAAGCCGATTAGTTCTAAAATAGAACTCCCCAGTTCCCAGGGAGTCTGAGAGCTTTCCTAAGCACTAAAGCTGTTCCAAACAATGCTGCCTTCTGTGATACTGCTCCTCCCCACTTTGGTACTCCCGACTCCTCCAAGTATCTCTTATGCTTCTTACTCATTGCCTCTAGTGCTCCTAAAACTTCTGGGACTATTTCAACTTTCTTTAACTTCCACAGCCTTTCTATTTCCTCTGCTAACTCCCTGTACTTGTCTATTTTCTCTTTCTCCTTGCTTTCTACATTTCTGTCCTTTGGTACTGCTATGTCTATCACTGTTCCCAATCTTTTCTCTTTGTCTACTACTACTATGTCTGGTCTCCGTGCTTCTATTACTTTGCTTGTCTGGATATTGAAGTCCCATATTATCTTAACATTCACATTTTCTATGACGCCCTGTGGCTTCTAACCCATGCTGCCTGTTCAGGCTCCAATGTACCCTTCTTCCCACCTTGTCATGCTTGAACTTAGACTCATTCTGTGCCAACTTCTCACACCCTGCTATCTTATGATCTACTTTCTCCGCCTTTTTCTTACATAGCCTACACTTATCACTTACTTCTGCTCTTCTGCCTATATGCTTCTTCACCCAGTTTGATTTTATTGCTTGCTCCGGTGCTGCCATTATCAGAGCTTCTGTTTCTCTTTTTAGTCCTGCCTTCCTTAACCACTCATTGCTCTCATCTCGGTCACAGATTTCTGTGTACCTCCAGTATTCTCAATGCATTGCCTTCTGCCTATGCCTTGTTTGTCTCTCTGATTCCATCCTACTCTGGTATACCTTCTTTCCTTCAATCTCAGTTCTTATCTTCCTTAGCTACTTAGTGACCTCTAGTAGGGATCGTCTAGGTTGCTCTTCTACATATTCCTTTAGCCCTAGTGCTTCTGCTTCTACTGTTTCCTCTACACTCAGCAGTCCCTTCCCTTCTCTATGCTTTGCCATGTACAGCCTATCTACATCTCCATTTAAATTGAATGCTCTCTCTGCTGCTAGTACCTTCCTTGTTTTCCTGTCTAACTCCCTCAGTTCATTCTTATTCCACCAACCTATTCTTGCTGAATATCTCAACACTGGTATCGCCCATGTATTAAATGCTTTTATACTATTCTGCCCATTTAATGCTGACTTCTGTAGGACCTTCCTTACTCTCCTCTTGTATTCTTTTCTTAGCCACGTTTTCATTTCCTCATGATCTGTTCTGTCCCTCTCTATCACTCCTAAGTATTTGTACCCCTCTTTGACTTCCTCTATTTTATTCCCACTGCTCGTTCTCAAACCATCTCCATCTACACAATTGCCTCTAGTCATTGTTACTTCTGCACACTTTCCTAATCCAACTCCACCCCAGACTCTCTACTTGCTATCTCCAATGTATCCACTTGCTTCCGCAACATCTTCCTTGAACTAGTATACATCTTTAGGTCATCCATGTACCTTAGGTGACTCAATACACTACCATTGTTCTTCAACATATACCATATGCCTTTCTCCTTTAACTTTTCTGGAGTGGTATTATTATTATTATTATTATTATTATTATT
>CABFPE010000014.1:1169929-1188257 GCA_900660155.1 Hofstenia miamia
TATATATATATATATATCAATTTGTGGATTAAAATGAAAAACAACGTTGTTTTTACAAAATAACGAAATAAAAATGCAGGCAAATGAGGGAAATGTGAAGAACGTTATTTTAATGGTAACTAAAAGCCGCCAAGGGAGAAACATAAGTTCACCTGCCTTAAGAAAAGGTTAAGTGGCTCTTCATTGT
The DNA here is from genome assembly GCA_900660155.1 of Hofstenia miamia. Classification (NCBI taxonomy): domain Eukaryota; kingdom Metazoa; phylum Xenacoelomorpha; order Acoela; family Hofsteniidae; genus Hofstenia; species Hofstenia miamia. The sequence continues at coordinate 1,170,117 of CABFPE010000014.1, forward strand.
TAACAATACATCACTATCTCCAAAATGTTTGGCGGTTTTAATTCTTGCATTGAAATTCTTGATTGAATAATGAAATATAAATAAATTAGCGTCATATCTTGTTATTTAGAGATCAATGTGCAAAGCATCAAGTTATTATCATTCCAGCTTCATAACAAAATCACACGTACAAATATTCGAATCTTTTTAATTGTTAAGTTGTTAATCTACTAATATTATTATTATAGAACCCTTAGCCATACATAACCGATTTAAGGCTCACTTGTTATACTGTGTCACAAATCTAAAAAATGAATTCTCTTCATGCGTAAGGATTAAGTCTCTATTTTTCAATTTTGAAGTATATTATAGCAGATTTCTCGTCTGTTAATATGCTATTCTGCCTTTATCCACTTTGAACTTGAGGTTTATTATGTATTATTCTCATAGTTGGGAATAGACAACACTTCTAAATTGCTTGATAAGTAGTTATCCTGGATTGTACCGACATTTAGAAAATACACATCAATTTTAATATTAAGAATGATCGAATCAACAACATGTATTCTAATGTAGATTACCGTCGAAATATATATATATATATATATATATATATTGTGGTGTAATGACAGTCATTGGACTTTTCATTCCTTTACTTATCACAATTTCAATCTTAATTATTTCGAATTTAGTGTAATTGTAATTTTGCGAAACGAAACGGTGCTATTTTATTTTAGTTTGAATTTGTACTTGCCACGTGTTTGCCTATATTTCTTACGGTATGCTTTTGTTTACAGATACCGATCAACTTTTCTATATATATATCTGAATTTTGTTCATTTGAATTCTGTTCACTTTTTTCTCAGTAAAGTCATCTTACTTATTTTCTTTTGACTGTTACTTTTTATAAAATGTGTTTCTAATTTTTCAGCTGCGTCGTTAAAGGCGTCAATTCTGCAGACAAGCTGGTTAATTGCCATCCTTTAACTAGGTTAGTTATACGGATAGGGCACTTGCACTGCTATTCCTTTGTAATGAAATTTATTATTAATGCTTTCATGACTAAATATAAGTGGATTACATCTACACCATATACTTCTTAATTTTTAAGCTTTGTTATTCGTTGATATCTTCAGCTGTTTTGAAATTTTCTATTAGTTCTTAATGTTGCAAGGCGTAAAAACAACGCCAAAAGTTAGAAGTAAACTCTATTAATAAAACTTTATTAATACATTAATTATTCAAATAATGCCAAGTCAAGAAAAGATTTCTTATCTAAATTGGCTTATGAATTGTGAAAGTCCTTTCAAATCTTAACTTCAATAATTTTAACTAAAGGTTACTAAAGGTTATCTATGTAACATGCACAAAATATATATATATATATATATATATATATATATATATATGTATGTATATATATATTTATATCTATCAAGGTACGCCAAGTCGTTGATACCCATAGCCTATGATTACATAAATTACAAGAAGCTCCCTGTGATATTGTAATTTCAGTAATTTTTGCACTTTATTAACCTTTCTTTTTACATTTTCACTTAGCACTTTGTGTTGTTGAAACTTGTACAGGAAATAAAACCCCTCATTATATATATATATCAATTTGTGGATTAAAATGAAAAACAACGTTGTTTTTACAAAATAACGAAATAAAAATGCAGGCAAATGAGGGAAATGTGAAGAACGTTATTTTAATGGTAACTAAAAGCCGCCAAGGGAGAAACATAAGTTCACCTGCCTTAAGAAAAGGTTAAGTGGCTCTTCATTGTTAACAATACATCACTATCTCCAAAATGTTTGGCGGTTTTAATTCTTGCATTGAAATTCTTGATTGAATAATGAAATATAAATAAATTAGCGTCATATCTTGTTATTTAGAGATCAATGTGCAAAGCATCAAGTTATTATCATTCCAGCTTCATAACAAAATCACACGTACAAATATTCGAATCTTTTTAATTGTTAAGTTGTTAATCTACTAATATTATTATTATAGAACCCTTAGCCATACATAACCGATTTAAGGCTCACTTGTTATACTGTGTCACAAATCTAAAAAATGAATTCTCTTCATGCGTAAGGATTAAGTCTCTATTTTTCAATTTTGAAGTATATTATAGCAGATTTCTCGTCTGTTAATATGCTATTCTGCCTTTATCCACTTTGAACTTGAGGTTTATTATGTATTATTCTCATAGTTGGGAATAGACAACACTTCTAAATTGCTTGATAAGTAGTTATCCTGGATTGTACCGACATTTAGAAAATACACATCAATTTTAATATTAAGAATGATCGAATCAACAACATGTATTCTAATGTAGATTACCGTCGAAATATATATATATATATATATATATATATATATATATATATATTATATACATTCTAAGCCCTATTGGGGTTAATAGCAACCCTATTATTGATTAACATTGATACGCTGCCTGCTTTTTAATTGCCTATGGGCTGTTGGCCCATTAATAATTTGCTTCGATATATGTTAGCCACAAAAATATACTTAAATATAGAAATTGCTATTGATCAGACCGCTATTATTCTTAATTTTCAGCCTAATAACATTTTCTGTCGGTGTTAGAAGAAAGAGATATGCTGTCGAAATACATATTAATATAATATCGTTTATTTTGCATTTCAATCCTTTATGGACCATCATCAGAACAAAATCAATGTGGCAAGTATAACTTTACAACATTGCTACACTAAAATCTAATGTTATGCATGCATACATGCATTAACTAAAACAAATATGTTTCATTGGTGAAATATATTTGCTTATTTAAAATATAATTACTATTTTCAGTTTTCACATATGACCTCGGCTATTTTAGTATTTTTTGTTATTATAATGATGCTAAAATGATGTCTTAGTTCATGGGGATGTTGGTAGATTTACGTATTTAAATGTCTATTGCACAGTTTATTACAGTTTTCAAAAATATATTGATAGTTGCTGAAACAAGTTCTTTTGGAATGCGGTCTTTATTCTTAGGCATGTATTCCATTTAAATAATTGAAATACTAGATCTACATTAATATTTATAAGTTTCTAATTAATGATATTTTTTCTTCAATGATGTTACTCTATGTTGACTGTATGTATATATATATATATATATATATATATATATATATATATATATATATATATATATATATATATATCAAGGTACGCCAAGTCGTTGATACCCATAGCCTATGATTACATAAATTACAAGAAGCTCCCTGTGATATTGTAATTTCAGTAATTTTTGCACTTTATTAACCTTTCTTTTTACATTTTCACTTAGCACTTTGTGTTGTTGAAACTTGTACAGGAAATAAAACCCCTCATTATATATATATATATATGTTTTATGAAATCAATATTATATTTCGCATTTGCGAAAACAGATATTTTCAAATTGTGATTGCCCTAAAATGTGATTAAGCAATTTCGTACTTGGCTAAATACATACAAATAAATAACTGCATATGTATAAATTTCATCTCGACCAAGAAACCACTTGCATAAATAAAAAAACATAGAAAATTTGGAATTTTTGAAAGAAACATTAATTAAGTCAATATATCTGAAGGTGGTATTCATTAGGATTCAAGAAAACGTAGACATCTTGCTGGTTACATGTATAGATTCTAACGCTACATTGAACAGTTGAACGGTGTTACAAGTAACTGTTTTGTCTCGTAACATCCAATTCACGTTACTTCTGAAAACACATAATTCGGTGCAGTCGGGCACGAAAAGTTCGACTTGTTTCCAGGCCTGGTGGCAATTGCATATTATTTTCACTTTAAGCATTCCATAGTTCTCAGTTACATTGCAAAGTTGTTTTTTTTGAAAATAACGTTTAAACTTTTTTCCGAGTTTTGATGAAACTACGTGTTCATTTTACTTTGTAAAATACAAATTTTTGTATTTTTTGTAAATAAACGCTATGATTTTAAAAATTATGTATAGAAAAAGTTTTACTTATTTTGGACTGCTATCTGTTACTATTAAATATATGCATCTAGAACAATTATAGTTATATTTTATCCCAATGTTCAACTATCTTGCCGATAGTAATTGTCACAATTTTACTTTACAAGAATGTGTGACGCATTTTTCCATCATATCTGTCAAAACTAATTATTCAATGCTTCGTCTATTTAGAAATGAAAAAAATTTAACATCTACTATACATCAATTAAAAGTTAGTATGAACTTAAGTCACATTAATAATGGGAATTTTCGGAATCAAAAACATCAGTTATAATACCCAAGAAATCCATAGTGGTAACATAGGATAACAAATTAACTTGATTACTAAAAATCCAGATACATGAAAAAAGAATAAAACAAATAACACAGTTTGTATTATTAGTTTCATATGTGAACCAAAAGTCGTAGTTGGGATATACCAGGACCTACTGAATTTAGTGGGCCTTGGGTGTAATAATATTTATCACAAAATACATTATATATCTTGCTGAACACCATAAGAGTAGCCCAATTTGCAAAGTTTCAATTCCGAATTTGAGTCTGTTGTTGAAAATATAATGAAATTTGTAGAAAATTACATCGTTCAGTAAGCCAGTAAGCACCAAATTTTTTTCTGGCTATACCACTGCTGAACACTTCCTTTGCCCAAAATTACCGTAACAAATTATAGTCCTATTGCAGTAAGGTAATCTATATTTATAAGATTCATCAATAGTGCAATATATTTTTTCAACCCCAAACTTAACAAGATTTTTTTAAAGCTTCATTTTGTAATTATGATATTCTTCTATGTGCACTATTATTGTCAGTTTTTGTAAGAAACTGCAGTTTTTTTGCCATACAAAACAGAATAACCTCTATTGTTTTCTTTGCAGTGTAAAGGCAAGAAAGGATGTCGGATCTACTGAAGTTTATTTTGAAAAGATTTGTAAATTAAGAGCTATATAATCATAAAGAAATTCGCCATTTTCGACCAAAAAATTTATATAAGCACAAAGCTACATTCAAATACTAAAGATTTCACTCAAGATGCCGAATCCTTTACCTCAGAAAATAAAACTAGTACTACACGTTCGTCACTCAAACGTAAGCGAGAATCAAAAACTTAAGTATCTATTGATAAAAATGTTCAAAAGCATCGATGAGGAAACATCCTCCGATGCAGATTACATCCCCTCGAAATTCGCCATTTCCGAAAACACAGTTGAAAATATGAACAAATTTCACCACAGTCAAAGTAATTTCAAGAATTTTGCGAGCATACTGCAGCAATGCGGTTTTATCATACGTGATGCAATTGTCAAATTCAGCGTAATACTCTTTTTCTACAATATTTTTTACCAACGGGTTTTTGGGTTAATGCAGATTTCACTAAACTTTAATTCGTAAAACTTCGCGGGTAGTTGAACCTAAAATGGCCAAGTGGTTCAATTGTTCCATTCATAAAATTCTTTGTTGATGTATAAACTATATTTGCTATAAAATCTCCTTAAATCTTCTAACTTTTAATAATTTTGTAAGAACTAATTCTGCACATAATGTAAACTTTAAAAATAATACTAGAAGCATTTTTATATGTGCTTATATTTAGAAGAACCAGTTGGATCAATTCACCCAAACCATCATGCATACCTAAATTGTTAAGGATTTCATATATTTATTGCTTGACATGCATTTTAAATTTAATATTATTGTGTATGTATGAGGTTTAAGTTTTGATGCAAGCAGATAATGTTTTAATTTTGCTATGAACATAAATTCTCTAATTTGGCACTATATATTCAAGTAAGTGACTTTTTTCTTCTTTTTGGGTGTTTTTGTTGATGCTATCAACTGTATGTAGTTCCTTCAAAATATAGTGCTAAAATAATTAAGGGTTTTTTACGCAATTTCCGTGTATTGATAAAACTGGTTTCAAGTAAATTTGGAAAATTGTAGTAGATGATTTTATATTCGTTTTCTTTGTAACGTATTTCATAAAGTAAGTTGTAAAATATAATCCTGCACGTTATTGCATTGAAGAATTGAATATTTTTAAGTTTAATTCAATATCTATTTTATTGTTAATAAATTGACTCACTTCAGAAGGTTCCCTGAAAAAATTGGGCATCTTAAAATATCTATTTCTTGCTTATTTCTTTAATTTGTTCATATATATTCTCAATTTACAACTAATATTCTTTTAGCTACTACCTTTTCAGATAGTCTGATCTGAATTATGTAAACAAAATCCAGATATTGTCCTTAATGTAGGGACTAGTTAAGCTTAGAAAAAAGAATTTTTGCTTTATTTTTGAATTGTTAGAAATGAAATGCTACCAGTACGCTTCATCTGATAACATTATATAAACAACATTATATAAACTTTTTTAGTTTTTGATTGATATTTTGAAAATAGAGGAGTGGGTCAATTGATCCACTATCTGGTCTTACTAGTAGTAAATTATTTTTGCACTTCTATACTTTTTTACTTCAAATTAATTTACCTCAATTTCAATTTAATGTAATCCAAATTCAAATTCATCTTAGACATATTCAAATTAATCTAAATCAAATTCAAATTAATCCAATATAAAAAAACACATTATTCATATAACATATAGCATGTCTTAAACAAATGTTTTAGAAAAGTAAGGTTTTTTATTACAAGGAGCTTCTTTTTTTCAAGACACACCTTTATTTGTACTATCATCATAACATAGTGCCCCTCTCATCCCCTACAAAGAGCTCTGGAGTGTTTTCAAATCAACGAATAAAAATAACTTTCATATCTTTGCCAATTGGAACTACGCAAACTGTGTACGGACTGAGGCATCTGGAAAACATAATTGGTTAATCTCAAGGAGAAAATTACATCAATGTTGCTTAGCATTATGTGATTTGAGCATGGGCTACTTTACCTAAAATGAATCAGACTTTCTAAGGATTATAGAGATTTATTACTGGTATAAATTATGAGAATCCTATGAGAATTCGTACATACTTTTTCATAACAGAACAGACATGTAAGATTATTTTTCGGTGAAAATACACTTAATAAATACGGAAAGCAATCAACCAACATTACCATATAATGACACTTCTAAGCGTATATAGTAACAGTTCTTTGCCATTAATGAGGGAACAAATATGCAGTATTATCTTATGATGACGATGCTAATTCAGCTGTTAAAAAATTATACAACAAAGTAAAAATTCATTGCAATAGTAGAACACTACCATATTTAACAAAAACATTTGTGTAATACATGCTGCATATGTTATATGAAATGTTAATATAGTGATTTTCTATATTGGATTAATTTCAATTTAATGTACAGGTGGTCCAGGTTTTCGTGGCAAAAACAAAATGTCTGTAATTTCTAAAAAAATCACTTTATTTGAACATTTTGGAATTCTTCCTACTTATTGAATGAGGGGGATTTGCTTTTTTTCATTTCAGCTTTGTGGTTACGATTATTATGAACAATATTTTTTTATTAAAGGGAACCACATATGTACTACCGCATAAACAGTAATATCAAATATTTGCATTTCAACCTTAATATCCACTTAGTTGACTAATTACGTGATTCCTCACTCAAAGCAAGGCGAAAACGGTCATCAACAATATTCCAGCAAGATGGAGCGAGGCAACATACTTTCCAGCTTCTCATCTCGAAGTTTCCTGGACTAGTATTTTCACAAAGAAGGTAATTTTTTTTGACCGGCGTATTCACCCGATCTTTCACCAGTCGGTTTTGTTTTCTGGGGTATCTTTATGGCAGAATACATGGTTGAAACTTTGATGATATACAGGATATCAAAGATGCCATCACGCCTACTGTGAGAGAAATCCCACAAGACTTCTACTGGTCGACTGTTGAATAAATAGCCAGAAGATGCCATTTAGGTCTTGAAAAGGATGATGATGTGTTTGACAAATAAATTTCTTGAACATTGCATTCGTATCCATTGCTTTAAATTTGAATTACTCATAATAAAAGAGATTATTTCAGTCGTTTTTTCTTCATTGATACGTACAAAATAATTCGGTTTTTAAATAAAAAATATTGTTCATAATCAATCGTAGCCACAAAGCTTAAATGAAAAAAGTAAATCCCGTTCATTCAAAAAATAGGAGGACTTGAAAATTATATAAATTAATTTTGTTTTTGCAATGAAATCCTGGACACCCTATAGATTAATTTGAATTTGTAAATGATTTATTTGTAATTGACATGGATTAATTTTAAATAGACTTAGATAAATTTGAAATTGAGATAGATTGAGGGTAAAAAGCGTTGTGTTTTTATACTTTTCTAGTGATATTAAACGTACTTTTGAAATCTCTGCGGTTAGGTTTGTTCAGACCAACAATTATATATTAGTACAATATACAAAATTAGTGAATAACAGACAAGTCTAAAGGTGCAATTTCATATGCAGAATTCAATATAAATAAATTATGTATAAACAATTTAATCACCCAACAAAAGCATAACAGAATGACTAATACATGCACAAAAATCAATTCTGAAATTTTAACATTAACCCTTTTTGCAAAGGAAATAAGCAGCCAATCAAATTATACAACACTGGACATATAATTTAACTTAAGTTATTGGAGGCTCTAAAAATTAAATCTTTTTAATAATTGTCAATATTTACTGTAATTATTGGAAATAATTAAAATTGATTTTAATTGTTATGTAACTTATCATAATTTGTAGAACGTTTTGTATATATACAGGATGATTCAAAAGTCCTCGGCAGTTAATAAAACATCATTTAAACAACGAACTTAAAGCTGCTTTCTCTCAATCAATCACTTCTACGACATCAAAAATGAATTGGTAGGGTGCTGCACTATTTTTCAAGAAAAGGTAGTTCGTTTTTTCAAAATAAGAAAACGAATGCGTTTCCAACAAGACAGCGCATCTTTCATTATGCACTCAACACCCAAAGAATTTTAAATGAACAGCTGCCAAATCAGTAGATTGGATGAGAAGGCTCGATCAAATGGCCGGGCAGGTCCGGCCAGATCTCATAATCTACGACATTTGGCTCTTGCGCAATGAGGTGTACAAGCCTGCTGGAGTGACATTCGAATCATTGAATCAACTCGCAACTCGAATCGAAAGTGAACTTCAAGCAATACTCATTGCAATGTTCTGAAATGTATTACGCACCAACCCCAAACGTTGTCAACAGTGTGTGGACAGCGATGGTGGTGTCTTTGAAATGTAATTTTAACTTCTTCAATACTTTTGTTAAATATACTTCTTAAAAAATAATGTTTTTTTAAAAAATATGTAAATAATATGCTTTTTTGAATCACCCTGTATATATATATATATATATATATATATATATATATATATAAATATATCATTAGTTAAAGAAAATACAGCTAATAAAGTTGAAATTATTTTACAATGAAAAATTAAAAATTATTAGGAAATTACTTTAATACGAATTTTAAAAACTAGACTAGCAAACAATCTATATGCAAATATCCGGATAATTTTATTAATCTAGCGTTGATAAATTGAGGATTAGCCACTATCACGATGTATTAATGGCTAAATCTAAAAGAAGTCATTGTTAGAGTAAATTTTTAATGAAAATGGGCGATCGATTTTCCCATTTTTGGAATACTTTCAAATTCTATTTTTAACTTTTTAATCAACGGATATTTAAAAAATCGAATATTGTATTCTACAATAATTTTGTAATATATATTTTTTGAAATTCCATGTAGATTCTGCACGTGTAATCCATTAAGAAAATAATTTTCTAAAAACTATTTTCATAGATTGGAACTTCTTCAAATATAATTTCTAAAAAATCATTTCGATTTATTTTGCACGAATGTAAATCTTTTAATAATTTTTTCAACTTTTATTCTGCCCCCCCCTTAATGGAATGTCTATCTTAATCTTTTAATATATCCGTTCAGTTGTTTAATCAGATGTCTTGTAATGATAAAGATGCATTGAAACAAATTATATTACAACTTACACATTTCCACAATTCTTTAGATACTTAACCTTACTGACATAAAATTGGCAGATGACATTTAATCTAGAGATCCCTTGCTCAAATAGCATTTACTAGATGTCTTGCAGTCTGCCCATCATATATTGATATTTTTGGTCATTATTTGAACCAAAAAATAGAATTTAATAAACTTTTGTTAGTAATTAATGGGACCTCCACGATCTGGAAATTCCAAACTTATCTTATCGAAAGTTTATTCAAGTTCAACACATTCAACCCGTATTTAATTTTGAATATAAGCTTTCTGCGACGTTATTTATGACTTTTGAAGCATTAGAAAATTCCTATTAAAAATATTAACAAATCTTAATACCAGCAATGAGAAATGCAAATCCACGATGATTTTGTTTTACTGAACGAACATCTTATGCATATTTCATCAAATGACTTCAATCATATTTAATAAGCAAGATGAAATAAAGCACTTGATCCAAAAAAAGGTGTTACTTTCAATTAGAGCTTATCATATTATTGTATTGAATTCCTTTTCCCTTAATTCTTCCAAATATTATATTTTCGCTCATTTTTAATGTTATTGACCATAAACATATTTCTTCAATACGTAAGTTCCAAAATTATTCCAAGTTTAAGTGCTGTCAGAATAAACTACATAATTTATTTTGACGGATTAACATATACGTATTAAAGTTAGAGTGTTTTCTTAAGAATAACTAATTTTGTTTGCTAAATAATGTTATAATCAAATTAATTTTTCTCATAATTTGGCAATCATACCTTTATATATATATATATATATATATATATATATATATATATATATATATATATTAAACAATTCACATAAACGAAATAATTATTACAGGAACTGATTGGTGCAATTACCTAAATGTCAGGTATTACTAAATCAATTATATAAAATTTCCGGAAAGCGGAATTAAAATTACACATTTCATACATTTTTACTTCAAGTTTGGCCAAGGGGAATCACTTCACGCTGAAAACGTTTTGATTACCTGAAGAAGCAATTCAATATTTTGCATCAAGAAAGATGCCAAATTTCAAGCAGATTAAAACTTCGTAAGCAGAATTCTAAAAAGAAGAAATTTTAAAACATGTGCTCATCAATACTAAATTTTGAATATTAGCATAATTTTGGTAAGTCCACTTTACTAAAATGTTTTAAAAACTTGCATAGATTAATTTGAGTTTTGCAATAAAATGCAATACGTACCTTTCAAAATTCGCTAGATGGCATTTTGTTTTAATGTAGTTATGAAGTCAAAGTTGGATATACAATTAAACGGATTAACCAAAAATATACAAAATACAAATTATCATCTTTTATTTTTTTTATAAATTTTGCAGATCCCTACATAAAGTAGCTCTCGAAAAGAAAGTGAAGAAGCAAACAATAGTTGAAATTAAATTTTCTTAGTGTTAAAAAACATTTTCAATTTATTGAAAATCAATGTTGAATTAAATTAGCGTAGGCATTGTAAGAACTTAAAAGAAGATTTTTATTGTTATAAAATTCGAGGCTGGATAATTATTTCAGGATATTTGCGTAAGTGACGTCCAAAATTTTACCAAATTAACTCTTGCAAAAATATAATACCTGAAATAGTTGCCTCGATCACTCACGGAGCCACACTCTATATTAGCAAAGGTTTCTGACATAATTGTGTAAAATAATTATTATTAAATAAAATTGATTAAATTCTTCAGAAACAAAATGAAGAAAACTGACAATAATGTTTGTAAAATAGTCGGCTAAAGTCAAACTTTGACATTAATGACTATCTTCCTGTTATTTACGTAATGCTAATCTTCATGGAGAAATATGAGATGTTAATAACTTCTACATTCTCTAATTAGCATTTATGTGAAAATAAATATATTCTAGCATCGACATGAATAGTGTTAATTAAATAGAATTAAGTAAAATTTAGTGCACAAGCTAGCATCGACTAACATTCGCCTAAGTATCAATCTCGAAGAACAACCAGGCATCAGACTCCCTGTAAAGGCGGGGCTGTACTCCTAAGTAATTAACAAGGGGGTTCTTACTTTGAGTTTTGTATTTTTATGATATATTTTTATCATAATTTATCTTCTCAACAAATAAAACTCGAATAGTAATATAAATTTAACAAGAAAGCCTGAGTCCCCATTAGCACCCCTCGATTAAACCCATGGGTAAAGGATTACTATGCATTATGTTTGAAATTCATTATTACAATGCTAAAATTGTGTATTATAAATTTTCTACTTCTAGAAAGACATTATAAAATTTGGCTTGATTTCAACCAAGCTTCGAAGAAAGATCCAGTCGATCGCATTGGAGTCAATAATTTTCAATATATCAGGGAAAGATTTAAAGCTGCTAAAGAACTATGATATTAGTATCAAATCACAAACTTTTAAAATCAGCATTATAGTGAATATGATTATGGGGAAAATAGATATTGAATTGTAAAATTTGATTATATCTTGATGTTTGAAATATTAATAAAATCCTCAATGTCTGCAATTGATTTTTGTTGAAATATTTGACAGTTTTTTAAAAAAATTGTGGGGATTTGCGAACAAATTCTTATTTCTTTGATGAATTGTTACATTTCTTGTGGTCTGATGTAGGTTGCGAGCCAAAAATTGTTGCCCCACGGCAAGTCTGACTCTTTCAGAATATAATGAAAGAAAAAATCTTTCTACCATTAGTCTATAACATTTTGGGAGATGCAAACTATTTCATGCACAAAGATTTACTCAGTTTTACTAAACTGTATCTCCTAAAGGAAAGAAATTTAGAACAAACATATTCGATCTAACATTGACTTCAATCATAAATTAATAGCGAAGTATAAAGGTTAAGTGCATTTGGTAAACCTTGGCTTAAAAAAGATTGCAATTGATTGATGTCTTGTTGCAAAATATCAATAAAATTTGACAAATTTTAGTGGGACACAAAAAATTCAATTGCCCATTTGTCAACCTAATTCTTAAAATGCATCTCTTCCCCCTTATTTTTATGTCTTAGTTTACTTCCAATTAAATGGATTAAAAGCTAATTCCTTAGATTGATTATTTTCAGAATTTACATTTTAGCATTTTGCGACTGAATGTCATTACTCACCGCTGCATTATAGATAAGTGCTAGTGTCTGGTAGCTGCAGCTGTAAGCTTCAATGCCACGAATCATGTCCGAATGCGAAGGGAAGTATTAGCCACGGCTGTAATTTTCAAAATTATTCAAATTAATTATTTCCTTCATTACTTACATTATTTGTTTTTCAATTAAATTACAGTTCACTAACTTATCTATACGGTTTTACTAATAGTACATGTATAATTCAGTTCAAATAGCTGCAAAGCGCAAACTGTAAATCTCCATTCCTCTGGTGCTTCATTCCTTTCGTAATTCATTGTTAAAAATTTTTAATGCAACTGTTCGAGGTAGGTTGATGCTTAAGTTTCATGGCTCATGGCAGGCCACAGCTTTTAAGAACAAGGATATGTTTAGCCAAAACTTATTGGTCTAAACTGCGGCCACATAAATATATGTATATATATATATATTATATATATATATATTTACCATACATAATTAGGCTTAAATAAAAAGTTACAACCGAATATTAAGATTTAATTTTTGTGAATGACAGAAAAAGCATTTAAAAATGAAAGGAGCAGCACTGAGGATATTTAAGTAAAGTTTTGGATATAATCACTGATAATGGCAGTACATGAGCTCTTCTACCTAATAAATTCAAAAACATCCTTGGTTTGGTTGATTAGTGAACTGCAGAGTACCAAAGCAGATTCTTGATAACAATCAAGGGGATTTCCATAAAGTAATAAATAGCTTCAACGGCGGATATGTTTCATAAAGATTGTGTAAGTAGGAGTTTTGTGTAATACCTAGAGCTTTAGGAAATTTTGAAGTTGCTGTTGCATATAGGGACTTCATGAAATCACTAAGTTGAAATGTGTTAAGGTTAGTACTAGGGTTAGGGTTTTGGTTAGGGTTAGTGACACATTAAGGAGTTCACGAAATTCCTAGTTCTAAAATCTTACTGCAACATTTATGTCAAAATATTTTGCTTCAGATAATGTTTTATTCTCTAAATATCAATTTTGAAATCTATATATATATATATANCGATGCAACTGTTGATGAACATTTAGTTTGTCATGAACCGTCTTGCTTTTAATATTATCCTGTGCTGGTTATCCTGATTTTATATTGGCTAATGCTAAGCCTGAGTTACTCGCGTAATTTTCTATGAAAAATATAAAGGCTGAATCAAGGCGACCTTAAATATTAAAAGATTTGGGATGAATTAACCTATTTATAACGTGTGGTTTAGTTACCCAAAGACGGCATCAAAAGAACAAACAGAGATATAGTGCTGAACAAGGATTTCAATTCTTTCATAAAAATTTTTACTGGAATTGAAATTGAAAAATTCCTCAGTGTAGGAATTGGATTTATAATTGACTAGCATTATCACTATTGAGTCAGAAATTTGCATTCTAATTTGACTTCAGAACCCATCTAATTCGAAAAATTATTTCTTATACTCACATAAGAATAACACAATTTACGATTCGGCCTATCAATTAAATAATCAAGTTTATGTGAATGCTTTTGTAGAATATTTAATTATATTATTTAAAATTACTTTGATGTAAAATTATTTATGAATATATAAATATCTGCTCTTAAATTAAAAATTTTATTGACAATGAAATTGTAATTGGAATTGAAACTCATATTTCTGGCCCCTCGAAATTGGAATTGACGAATTAAATTGAATTGAAATCTCAAACTCTGAATGCTAGCATTGGGATACATTTTTTTCTGACCCTACGTATCCTAACACGTAATCTAAAGCATGACCTAGAGCAGTTCACAATGATGATCTCATATGATATATAATCCATAATCACTGCAAAGCTACGTAATTAATCCACCATTATATAATGATTTCATGTACGAATATTTTCACGTTTCAACGTAAATACTACTGCATAATCAATTAGCTAAATGTCACTTTTAATAACCCTGATTTTAGACCGATTGTTATGTGATAAACTATAGACTGTTTATCATGTGCTTATCCTAGGCGTAGATATTGGTGCAATAAAAACTTCAAATACAATATGTTTCTGATCGATGCAGGAAATACGTCTTAAGTGTAGCAAGATATAGTTTTGATTTATTTAATTAATATAAAGGATGTCAGGTGCATTTTTGTAATTGTTATATGGTTTGTTGTCTGTTCATCCGGTATGGTTACAGATTGCATTATTATGGCAAAAAAACTAAAAATTAATTAGCATTTTTTTATAAGACCGAGTAGTAGCTGCCGCATTAAATTATATTTTGATGCTTGAAGTAATGTCGACAATAACCTTTATTGTACATATCTATTATTTAGCATAACTATCAATTGAAGATTACCACAGACAAGTCTGATTTATGACGAATGTTTCTTTCGGGCATGTGGCATCGAATTATAACCCTGTACACTGTACTGTATTACTATTGCATTTCACGTAGTCATTCAGAATTACCAAATTGTAATTCAAAAAGCTATTGTAATTTAGAATTGCCAATTTGTAATATAGATAGTGTGAACATTCCATAAAGGAACCTATAGCAGTATTTTTTTTCATTTTAATTGGCTAATAATATGATATGAATACATTCTGTGAGATTATAATTATTCAGTGCTGGTCATATTGACTCATTATTGGAAATAGTGGAAACCATTTCAACGTCCACAGTAAGGCAGCTCAGGGACCGTCTTTTTCAGGAATATCAGTTAAGAGTTTCTACTAAAATAATTGCTAATTATTTCGAAGGCCGATTCTACTTCATTAAAAAGATGGCAACCAAGTAACAAATATCAGCAGTGAGGCAAACAAGGCAAAACGAGCAGATTATGTTAGAGGGCTCTCATGCTTATGAGCAGGGATATTATGTGTATTGATGAAACTCATTTCAACCATTATTACGGTCAGGATATTGGATGGGCTCGAAAAGGTGCTCAGGGTGCGTGAATATCAACTGCAAGCAACGGTTCCAATTTGCGTCTATTTGAAGTTGTGAAAAAGACGCGAAGGATATTTATCCAATCTGAGTTACAATTATACAATTGTAAATTAGAATTTAGCAATTCTGAATTACACTTTGGTAATTTTGAATTGCAATTTGGTTATTGTGAATTACTTCTTGAAATGGTGTAGTCATACATAAAAATGTAAACGTACAACATTTCAATGTATGTTTAACTCATTTCTTTGGATGAGAAAATCAAGGGTTCGTGATATTCTATAACAAAAGTAATTGTGCTGCGTGTATAGTTTTGCCTCATACTTTTTACAAAATAAATGAGCCCAATTATGCATTGTTTAGAGATTTGTCTGGGTCTCCACTGAGATTTTCTAATTTGGAAGAATCATCTGATAAAAACACCAATGTTATTGCGTGATATTAAAATCATTTTGGAATATCTTTAAGCATCAGATCCGAGTCTGAAAAGCTACTGTTTAAACACGTTTGTTAAATTCTTTGTGAAGTATCAAAATCATAAGCCAGTTTCTGCAAGTATCTTGCGCATAGGGAGTATTGAAAAAAATTGATTTACCAACTAAGACAAAATGCATGTTTGAATAAAATTTTTGGATAATGTTTTTTCAATGTTTTTCACAAATATGTATTACAATATTGTGTTATTGCTTAGATTTGACAAAAGTTCTTTGAAACTCGTTGAACGGATTTCTTGTATACCTCAAAAGTTTATTTATAGGCAAAGACAGTCTACTATCTAGAAGATTTGGATGAAATAAATACAATACCATTGGGATTTTAGAATCAGCAAATGAAAGAGCTTTCAGCAAGCACAAGATTTGCAGCATCAACAAAGTGCAAATCGTGAAGCAGACCTTAATGACCAACTGTTTATTTGGTAATATTGTGTTACTGCCAACAAAAAAGCACAGACAAGAATTTTGCCAGACGTTTTGAAAAACAAATTTTGTATACTTTCGTTACTAAAGGACCTCGGAATTAGCTTAGGCCTCTTCTATTTGCACACAGACCCAACCTTGGGAACCTTGGATACATATTGTCTTGCAATCGCTCAATCTCTTTGATTTTACGAAAGCTTTTAGTTAACCATTCAGGATATACATGCATTGCATTAGAAATGGCTTATAAGTTTCGACGCTCCCAATTTAGATGACTCTCAATTTATTAAAATTAATCGAGGGGCAGTGCTGGAACAGCGATTGTTCTAGCTATTTGGAAAAAAAATAAGTCTATAATTACAGGAAATGAGAATTGTCAGTTAATTACTTATGTGGGTGATACTGAAATCATCAAAGTAATGAAATTCATTAAATTGGATAATCAAATCCCCTTTGTTCAGTTGAAAGTTGACACCGTGCACAAATGATAATTATATACCTCTAAAGGGAAAAAATGTAAGGAATCCCTTATAGATAAAAACGTCAATCTCCTCAGGATAAACACAATATCGACTGATCTTCTTCAGAAATGACAAATTAGGAATAAACAACGCTCTAAGTTCGTTGTTGTATGGTCTTTTAATTTATTGTAGAATCTTGACAACCTTCCAACTAGTAAACTTAAATGTAATTTAGGAACTACTTCGAATATTTCCTATTGTTACCGAGTAAGGTAGGTGATAGATTCCAAATTCCATCTCTATTCTTTTGTTCTTAATGGTAGTTACTTAACTTTTAGTCTAATATCTAAGCAACAACTATGATTGACACTAGAAGTAACAACACTAATTTAGGTTCAAGACAGGAGATGGTTGGTACAAAGTACAGGGTTACTCACCCGACCTGAGGCACAACACAAAGAGGAATTGAAGAACTAAGTTATAACTATAATCTCCAATGAACACTTTTGCATCAAAAGAAATACCAATCACCACTGTGAGGACTCAGTGCATGAAATGTTGTGTGATAACGAAATTGTGACAATGTGTGAATAACCTATTAATTTAGTGCATTCGATTGTTCTTGTTATTAATGATGTTATAAAATGAAAGAGATTTGCAACCTGAATGCATTAGCTTATTATCATGCCTTACATTTAATAA
>CABFPE010000014.1:1257571-1295665 GCA_900660155.1 Hofstenia miamia
TGGAGTTTGAGCAGGCAGCATGGGTTAGAAGCAGGAGACAAGTGGTATGAGCACAAGCCACAGGGCGTCATAGAAAATGAGAAGGTTAAGATACTGTGGGACTTCAACATACAGACAAGCAAGGTGATAGAAGCACAGAGGCCAGACATAGTAGTGGTATACAAAGAGAAAAGATTAGGAACAGTGATAGACATAGCAGTACCAAAAGACAGAAATGTAGAAAGCAAAGAGAAAGAGAAGATAGACAAGTACAGAGAGTTAGCAGAGGAAATAGAAAGACTGTGGAAGTTAAAGAAAGTTGAAGTAGTCCCAGTAGTAGTAGGAGCACTAGGAGCAGCAAGTAAGAAGCATAAGAGATACTTGGAGCAGTTGGGAGTACCAAAGTGGGAAGGAGCAGTAGCACAAAAGGCAGCATTGTTAGGAACAGCTAGAGTCCTGAGGAAAGCTCTCAGACTCCCTGGGAACTGGTGAGTTCCCCGAGCTGAGAGGGATACCAGCATGAAGCTGTGATGTGCAAGGATATAATAATAATAATAATAATAATAATAATAATATAATTTGTGAGGTCATTGTAATGTGTAACATCTCAAGGACATTTCAACTTTTTAGATTGTTTACAGAAATATAAATTGGATTAACTAACTTGTATCAGCACGTTTATAATGGTAATGCTACATCTAAAACTTAACTAAACAGCAGCATGAATGACTAGAACAAAGAATAAAAATTAGGATTTTATTAAATTGGATTTTGAAAACAATGACCTTTAACTACTTTGAAATTTACATAAAATATCATTAAAAAAATTTTGTTCTAAGTCGAAGAAAGACTATTCAAAAATGCAACCTAGTAACAACTGTTGAGTCGTCTATGCTCATTACTGGAAAACAATAATAGGCCAATATTTGCCTGATGGTGAAATTCCAAAAATTTCACTCATAATGAACCAATGCAATAATTGCTTGACATTTTGATATTGCTTGGGAAAGAGCGGAGCCCTAGATAGAGGCCATGCGCGCCTAATCCTTAGGCCAGCTCTGAAAGATTGAGTATCTAAAACGGTATTAAGGTCTTCTCTGATTTATAAAATACTAGAGATTTTCGCATTCAATAAAAGTGGTACAACTCATAGACGCATATGATGAAGTTCTCTTCTAATAATGAAGAAATTTTGTAATTATAATTGTTTGGATTTTATTCTGTGTGATTTGTTGGAAGTTTGGGAAAAAACGTATACAACTACAGTACTTTGCTCTGTTAAATATGCACACATTGTAAAATATATTTAAGATCTTCGTCAAATTTCTTAAATCAGATCATGAAATGTCATTCAATAGCGATGCCATTAATTAAGTTTATTACATGTACAGTACATGTCTTTGCATTACAGTGAACAAATATAAAATTTATTATTGTTAAATAGGTTTCATCCTAATACATAGCAAAGCTTTTATTTTTCCCACTACTTACTAGTATATACGAGTCATGTGTGAAAACACTTATTTATTTTTATTTGTTAAGGTGACATGTTGCCGTTTTCAAATCCTCACTAAAAATATTCATCATCCTGCTAAATTTTGCAGTTAGTGAGAGAACGCTGTCTGTGGCTTGGAAGACATAGAGGTAGCTTAAATCCAAAATCCTTTGAAACACGATATTTTTACACATAAATTGTAAACTCTGAAACAAGCAATTCCTTCTACGGGGAAAAAAAGAGCAAATCTAGTCAATTTTAAAAAACGAATCAATTGGTACTGGGTCGGATAAAGACATCATTCTGGTCGATTTGTGTCAGCTCCAAAAAATTTGACCTGTTTCTATCCTTGCTCAGCAAGGGATTTTTTCCTGNTGCAGACAGAAGAAGGCGTACATCTCAAAATATTGTTGAAAAACTTGAAGTATAGTTTTCCAAAGATGGAAGTGGGTGCGAGTTGGGGTTTTACTCGTTGGTGCGGTGCAGTGCGGGCATTGAATTTCAAACGCCACGCGGGTTGCGGTGAGGGTCGATATTTTTATTTTGTTACATGTGTAATACTAAACTAATACACTTTTAATTATACTACGAAATCTATATAATATAATAGATTTAACATTATTTACTTAATTAAACAAAATTAATAGAAAGTCAATTTGGTGATTAACTTTTTTTTGGCTTAATTACTTGAAATGACAGGCAATATTTAGAAAATAGCGGGTTTGTTGCCGGTGCGGGTGAATTTTTTTAACAGACGTGCGGGTGCGATCCAATGTGTTTATAAAAAATTACACCCGCGTCCATCTATGTTGTGTTCGCATTTCAAAAAACATATAATTTAAGTCCTTATATATTTTTTGCTAGGTTATTTATTTTAAATTCGGATCAGGTTTAGATCCAAAAATAATTTTAAAAATTCAGATTGCAGCAGATTTCAAAATTTCATTTCTGGCACAAAGTTTTTCATGCGTAGAACTAAATCTCTAAGTTATATATTGCTATTAAACCTAAATTTCCCATGAATCTTTTAAGTTCTATAGCGGTTTCAGACTTGTATGGTCTATCTACACAAAACGAATTGGCTGAGATTAGTTGTTTTAAAATCGGAAATCTTTCTTGATATTCTTCTTACTTCAATTATTGGCCTAATATTGATAACTATTTTCATGTACGTAAAAATTTCTATTTTCTTCATGAATTTTCAAATATGCGCATCATCAAATAACAAGATTATGAATATTTGAATAATATGAGAAATTTAGCGAAACCTCAGCCGTTTTTTTGCTAGTAAATTTCATAATTTTTAAAAAATGTGATGTTAGATCTAATTAATGGAGGAATTTGTTAAGCTATTTTAACGTTTTTTCAAACACAATATATTATCTTTTTATTTGAACCATAGGTGGAAGCTAGTCGGGTCGACCAGCAGGGTGGGTCGGATCGGATCTTGTCAAATTACTTTGTCAACCTGCAATTTAAAAAAGTATTTCTAAGTAACTATTTCTCCTCTTGCACATTTTTTGGCAAACAAAAAACTGCAAAATCCAAATAAGAGTAGCAAAACCACCATTCAACATATTTTATCACCATATTTTAGAAGTATTAGTTGAGATCTTGTAGTAATTAAGATCGTGCAACTTCTCTATTTGTTTACTCGATCAGTTGTGGCAAAGCGTTCTTAAACTTAATTAAAAAACGCTTTGAGTTGTGGCATAGGTAGATGCAGTTTGGGTCAATGCAAGTTAGGTCGGGCTAACTAAAAAGTAGTGGAGGTCGAGTTGGATCGAGAGTTTTTGCTGACCAAATCTACGTATGATCTGAATATGAATTATGGCGACAATTTGAATGTCCTTAAAATTCGGATTTTCACCAAAAAATAGTTAATATTTTCGAGTAATTCCAGTACAGAAATAGTTATTCACCATTATAATCATGTGTGATTTCAAAGTTTCTTGGAGAGAATTGCTTAAAATGTAGGCGAAGCTTTTTGCAACTTGTAGTTCACACTAGGCGATTTTGATAAATTTGCATTTTATAAACACAATTTGAGTGTGAATAATAAATTTTTGAAAAATATTGTAAACGGTAGTTAGTGCAGTAATTCAATAATAAAAAATTTATCATTTTAATTGTCATAGCATATTTACTTAAGGATTTTAGATATTGGTCAACGTTTTTAGGTATGAACAGTCTAATCCAGATTAATGTTAATAAATAAGTTGTGAAAAATTTTCATTAACATTTTAATTTGCAACTCCCTTGATAATAACTAGTAATTAAGAACAACTATTGTACATCTGCTTCCTCTTGATACTTCCTGATTTTCTTAATGAATGACAATAGTCCATTGTCCATATATAGAAACAACTATGACGCATATTTTTAAAGCCTACTTACTAAAGTCAAATTTAATTTTAAATTACCAGATAGGACTCTTATTCTTCATTGTTAAGTATCTCGTCATGATAATAAGCGTAACGTAGTCAACGGCAGCGTGGTATTTAAGTCAATTTAGCAATTGAATGGTATTTAAGGAAAATTAGAAATGAGACACGTTGAGATCGAATACATCTGCTTCCGATCCTCTTATAATCTTTTAATATTATTTTTTATTAAAACTTATCTGAACTGCTTCATGAAATAAGGATAATATATTAATAGCATTTTTGCTGTTATCAGAGATCTAATATTTTAAGCCCCAATATTTTAGACTTTTTATTAAACACTATTAAATTGTTACAACCAAATTAAACAAAGAAACTTTGAAATTTGTAGTTGTAAAATGTAAAAGTGCAATAAAATTTTTGTGATATTTATACTGTTTCATCAAATTATACTAAGTTCATTCGGATGTACCTTACAAAATAGTAAGAAATAGAAGAAACATGCAAATGATATACTTACATGGAAGTAGAAAAAATTGTTAGTTTTTTAATGGACGCAAACTGTGCGAGGAAACATTCTTGAAACTTGTCTTGATCGAGACATCACTTATATATATTTTTTCAGCAAGTTAATTTGAAAATAGCAATTTAGGCCTATGCTACTTTCAGATATACAATTCTGTAACTCTCTAATTTTCATTCTTAAAGAATTGGCGAAGAATTTATAGATTCTTAAAAATCAAGTCATACAATGAAAATTACATTAGTTATTGATTAATAACATTGGTTTTGAATGGAATTACTAAAGCTAATGGTGCCTTTTGGCTTACAGCTTTCTTTGTCAACAAAATGCTTTTATAAGTGATATTGAATAAATTTTTCTTAACTTTTTATTTCAGTTGTTACGTCAACAATTTTGCTTGAATATGAATTAAGGTAATCATAGAACGTTACCGCATATAATCTACGTTGGTTCTTGCAAAATAATTCATTGATATTTATTTCTTAGTATAAATTAGGGTATGAGGTCTGGAAATGATCATTTTATTATTATTATTATTGTTCACTGATTTTCAACTGAGAGTTATTTTTTCTATGAACAAATTTTACTTATCATATATATATATATATATATATATATATATAGTTAATGTGTCATTACGTATTTGACTGCTGTGCAGTTGGGGATAGCATGCTTGTAAATCTGAAAACAACTTTCTGAAATATTATTTAGGAATTGTTTTTAATGCATAAAATGAAACCATTTTTTGCTTATCTTGCTATCCAGAAGGTAATAGATCTAAAAGCAGCTTATACTAAAGAGTCAAATTCATTTTCACCGAATAGGTTTGCAAAATCTCTATCAATCCAAACACGAAGACTTACTGAAATAAGTATTAATAATGAATATTTTGTTATTTGATATTAAATTTTATATTTTAGCAAGGAAAATATTTCCATTTTTGCAAAAATTCAATTATTTTTACTGTTAGACTCATCGACATAGTGTCTGTACGCTTCTCTAATAGTCTGGTTATATGAACTGTGAAATAATTATCAAATGAATCGAAACTAATTTTTTCATTGTTTATCTGTAATATTATGCATTACTGTCTGCGCTTATGTTTTCTAAAAGACTTAACTAATCTTAAAATTTGTAATAATCTTTGTATAATTTTGATATCAGTGTGAATTTCGTTAGATGTAAGAAGAAAGTTTATAAATTTCTTATAATTATTGCTTCTATTTGAATTTAAAGTTGCATAACGCTAAATGGAACATTATCAAATGATGACTTTCTAGTTTAATTAGCCGATTAACTTTAGCCCTATTTCCACTAGCGTTACTTTCATGCAACAAATCGATTTGTCGGTATTTTCGAAGAATTTTATCCAAGCTTGTTAAAAAACATTAAAGGCTGGCTTTTTACATGGACACATCTATAGGTTTGTGCTAAAACTTATTCTTGTGCCTGAAGTACATGTCAATATGAATATTTCTTAATGGAAAATCCGATTTTTGCAACATTATTCAAATTTTTGCATGTATAGTGTTAAGATTATGAGACAGTCTAATGTCCATGGGTTAAACAACTACTTTGAACTATTTTGATATTGTTTTTAGGAAAAACTGCGTGTGTTCTGTTCAGGCTTGCTGTGTGCATAGTGAGAGGTTGTCGGCCCATCACAGATTTTGAAATATTCCTAGTAAAATTAGGGTTAAATAGGAAATCGAAAATTATAATAGTTGATAATGTCATTCAATCCTTAATAGCAAACTATGCACATTTTTACATTGCATTTCACTGTTATAATTGCGAGCTTTTTTAGTATTTATAAAAATATATCGTTATTGTAAATACATTGTTAGCCGAATGAGTGAAAGATAAATATTTTTCAAAAACTGATTTTCAAAATTTCTTTGATGAACAATAGATTGGTTCTTCAACCGACTAAAAAGCAAGGTGGTTGATTTTGTTTTATATTAAAGCATATAGTAGAACATATAATAATCATACATAGTACATTGTTTACAAAAGAGGAAGCTATTGCATAGGGACATAATTTGTAGTAAATGCTTATATAACTTTTATGAATGTTGAAATTGCTTATTTAATTATTCCAGGTAAGTCAAGAAAACAGAGCAGCATACAGGATAGTCACAAATTTTGCAAAATGTGTTTACTGTTGCATAATTTTCAAAAATACCAAATGAATGAGTTTCAGAGTTTTACTTAAACGAAATAATTTGCAAGCCCATTATTATCACTGTCAGAGGTCTTCATTTTCAATATTAATAATAATTCTAAATTTATTATATATTTAAATAAAATAGCATTAGTGAAATTATATAATGTTAATGTGCAAATTTTGCCAAAATTTGAATATCAAAATTTGTCCTTAGCCTCCAATTTTGGTTTGAAATTTGAATTTTAAAATTTTACAAAATTTGATTTGAAAGTTTGGAATTTTTGCAAAAATTTGAAAATTTGATTTGAAAGTTTGAAAATTTGTATTTGATTTGAAAACCCTGGGTCCGGGTTCTACGCGTCTAATGTTTATCGGGTACTTGCAAGTACGAATAGACTTGTAATTCCATATTGTTTATATTGAATAATATTTTTTTAATACACATAAATTATAAACAACATTTTGAAAAATTTACAGAAAATCTGGGATGGAAGAAATTTCAAAATTGACTTACTATTACGCACCTTTGAGCACAAATCAAACCAAATGCATTGAACGTTATATTCTATATAAAGAAAAGTAGGGTAGAAGCTCTACCCACACATCACTAATATGCATACATGTCATCTGACTGGGGAGGACAGTGTGGTTCCAAGTTGACCCCACATAAATTTTCTTCGGAAGAGGTGACGTAGGGATCAAATTTGTGGGCCATGAGCAAACCTGCCAATTTGACAGTAATTTTCACAGCAATGCACTTTTTGTTGCTAAGGCAATTATAGCGGGTAATGTGGTAAGATAATTTTAATCTTTCGAATATCAGGGGCAAGAGATGCCCAAACTGTAGCGTAAAGGCATGTAAAATAACATAAAAATATCCAAACCATTAAAATAATATAATTTCTCATCATCATTGATTTAGCAATAAAAGAAACATTAGAAAAAGTCTCAGACCAGTGGTTTCTACAAGAATGTTATTAGCAATTTTATAAAAATTGGCAGTATATTATTGAATACTCTTGAAAAATGACGAATGTTTTGATTTGATAATTTATTATCTAAGCTTTCTATAAAATTTTGTATATCTGCATTTGTAACTGCTCGTGATGTGTTGGGTTTCTAGTGATGACGTTTAGAAGGAATAACCAATGACGTGGCTGCAAAAAAACTGCAATAATTTTATTGGTTAACCCCAAATATAAAACGTATTTTTAGAATCGAGGTAATGCAGGCACAAAAATATGCTAAGCGCACTGTTTGCAAATATTCAGTTAATCACATCCAATTTTAATAAAAACAACTTTCTTACCTGTCTATAACGATCGTCATCAAAATTAAGCCATTACCAATTATTCCAATGACAAATATAATAGGAAATGATATCAAAGCCAAAAGATTTCTTTTAAATCTGGGTTCAAAATTACTAAGAGACATATTTTTAATGTACATTTCATAATCATAATCACTTAGTCCATTTAGAAAGTCAATGTAATTCTCTGAGTCCATTTTTCAAATAATAAATTTGTCAGCAAAAATTTCATATAATTTTCATTTATTGTCACAAGATGGCATTAGATTTGACTTTTAGTAATTAATTATTTTTATTTTATTACAAAAAAACTAACTTTGGTTATTATTGGGGTCTTGACTTTTTTGGATTAACAGTACATTTTAGTACAAAAATTAAAGAATTTTACTAAATATAGCATCCAGTGGACGGATTTCTCTATATACAACATATAAAGGCTACAATAATATTTCAAATCTATACATAAATAAGTTGAGGACTATATTTGATATTGCAACTTCATCATACATTATGTTCTATAAAGCTGTCTGTGATGCTTCATTACCAAATCTGAGAAGATTTTAGCCTGAAAGGGGATCCTTTAAAAACTATGAAATTTTACAAATTGATAGAAATCATATCATTTGAGCAAACATGAATTACGTTGTACAAAGAGATATAATAATATAGTTTTAGAAATAAGTCTTTTAATTTTAGCAATTATCATTTTTATTATTTGAATAATTTAAGAAATTGATGATGGTGTAATTAAAAACTAATAAATTGATTTTTCGAATAGATTTCTACAGTTATAAATTCTATCCTTGTAAAGCTGTAGTGATTAAGGTGCAATGAGTTCTATCATTGAACTTTGTGAGATCGCTAAGGATCGATTGATTTATTGTAATAAAGGAAGCCATTTCAAGGGTTAATTCAATTTTAAAAAATATATTGTCAAGAGAATAAACTCTTTTCCTGGGTAGTTCTTAATGCTGACCTCACCTACGTCTTCAAAATTTTAAAAACTCATTATCTAAGTATTTATGATTAAGTTTTTAACGTTTTCTATTTAAGTAATAATATTTTCAATGATATACCTTTGTGCACCTGATATTCCTATCAACGACATAAGGGCAAGTAATAAGGACGAACTGTGTGAAAAATCACTTGGACAAAAGAGCTGAGGAAATTGATTAGTGTAGGCTATGTAATAAAGAGTTGTAGATAGTAGATCACATGAAAACAGATGTGAGAAGTTTGCGCAGAATAAGTATAAGTCCAGGCATAACAGTGTGAGTTGAANGGGGGGGGGGGTTTCAACATACAGGCGAACAAGGTGATAGAAGCACGGAGGACCAGAGGTTGTAGCGGTAGATAAAGAGAAAAGAATGGGAAAATTGATAAACAGTGTAGTACGAAAGTTCAGGAATGCAGAAAGCAAAGGAAAAAACAGGCAAGTACAGGGAGTTGGCAGGGGAAATAGAGGTTCAAGAAAGTTTTAATAGACCTAATAATAAGAGTAAGTAAGAAAATGTGACATAATCCATCAAAATATCATGTGTGGTCAAGATGAGAGAAAGAATGGATGAAATAAAGACTAAAAATATTATAATGATTATAATAATTAATATATAAACACATGATATGATTGATTATTTGATTTTGTAAATGGTTTGTGCAGTTATATTTAAATTATGCTTGACAGTATTTGACAAAACAATAGATGGCCATACAGCGTACTCTAATTAACACAGACGTTGCGTAATTATCAGCAGAACTGTAAACCGAGGGAAAACTGTAAACAAGAATCGATTAAACAGGTACTAGTCGAGTATTTGCTTATTTACTACGAAGTGCTATAAATATGTTAGAAATGTTAAGATTACTGATGAACGAATTTAGTTTGGATTTACTTTTCTCTTGTCAGGTTACTTTATATTTTATGGAAAGCTAAACGTTCAAGCACTGGGGGTAATTGTATGGTGGTTCCCACATCCATTTAAAGGTATGCTGGAGCAGCCTCACAATCAGCTATTCCACAGCGGTGAGGGCGACAGCTGTAATTACCTTTCAGTGCTTTTTGGTTACGAATAGGTATAGGGGTTTTTCACTGTTATAGCTTTCCTATTCTTCGAAAAGTAGATTGGAAAGATTCTACAAAAACTTAGAGATGCTTGGAGGAATTAGGACTACTGAAGTAAGGAGGGGAGGTAGAACAGAAGGAGCATATATAAAAACAGCAAGTGTATTAGGAAATTTCTGACTCTCTCGGAACTGTTGATTTCCTCAAGTTGAGTCTGGCATCAGCGAGCATGAAGAAGTGGAAAAGAATGAGATAATAATTATAACAAAAATAATAATAATAATAATAATAATATGTTAATAATAATGATGATAATAATGTTAATAATAAAAGTCAAAGCAATTTATTGCTACAACCTCCTGTACAAAATAATAATAATATTATATAATGTAAATGTGTGTGTGCTTGCACATTTGTGGCTTTCTAGGGCTATACAATATTAGTGTAGTGTGTTATTGTTATTAAGAATGCATTGTCTAATAAAGAGGAATGTTCTGAATTTCTTGTAGCTTTTTTCGATTTTAACTTCATGATCTAAGTTATTCTATATTTTAGCAGCTGAGGCGTGAGAACTATGAGAATGTCTACCTAAGCATAAAACGTTTTTAGAACATTCATTTGATTTTTATATATTGTTTTAAAAAATATAATGCGGATTGACCACATGTGAATTTAAATAATATTATTAAGATATGCATTGAATTTAGAAATACCACATGTCTTGGTGAGAGTAAAATCTAGATGGCTAACGAAAGACAAACTGGCCAAAAGCTCAAGAACAGAGGTAGTATTGAAGGCAAAAGTACTACCAAAGTTGAAAATCGCAGTGTCATCAACGTACAGTAGACAGGATGAGTTGAGGACAGATTGAGGGAGGTCGTTGATAGCAACGAGGAAGAAGAGAACAGCAAACACAGAACCTTGAGAAGCACCACTAGAGACAAGAGCAGTAGAAGAAATAGATTAGTTGATTTTGACACACTGACGATTAGACATGTAAGACTGGAAGAGTTTGATGAAATCAGCATTAAAGCAAAAAAATATGCTAAATTTGTCAAGAATAGAATGAGAGAGCCGATGAAAAGCTTTAGAAATGTCAAGAAAGATAATGCAACCAGGATCACTACGATCAGAGTGGAAAAAGCAGCTTTCAATCAAAGTGAGCAAATTAGTGATGGTAGAACGACCCGGAAGGTTACCATTCTACGAAGCAGAGATAAGGTGACGAATTTTAAGGAACACATAATGAAAGACAAGACGCTCAAAGATGATTGACAGCGGAGAAAGAATAGATATTGGACGAGTGACTTGAGAAGAGGGAAGCTGATTGGATTTTTACAGTGGGAGATCCAAGATGTTTTCCAGCCATCAGGATAGCAAGGAACAAACGACTTGCAGGACTTAAGCGTGAAGGAAATATTATGGAAGTTGAAAGACGATGTCACATAGGCGAATCAGCGGGCAGAGAGAGACAGGACCAAAAAATTCGAGGCAAAATAGGCATTGAAGAGATCAGCTTTCTTCAATTTCGAGTGAGTAGAAAGATGGTTCCATTTCAAGCTGGGGAAGTCAGGTTTGGAATGAAGTCAATTCAAGAAAAAATAAGTCTTGAAGATTCCAGATGAGACGTTGGACAGCTGAGCGATTTTGTCGATTTCCATTCAGTAGATGACATCTTCTGTGAGAAAAGATAGTTTGAAGAATGGGAAGGACCGTGATGGCGTTTGAAAGATTCGAGTTTATTCAAAGTGTACAGTAAGGGATGAGAAATACGTACGTGGTGGAATGGGAAGGACATCATCAAATAGAAGTGAGGAGCAACGGAGGTAATCAGCAACATCAGAAGCAGAAACAGAATTAGCAAAACGGCCAATATAGATGTGAGCTTTACGAGGAGGTTGAGGAAGGGACCCAATCGGAACACCAGGCAGTTGACAGGAAGAACTAGTACCAAGGATGTGACGAGGTCGATGATTGCGGTGAGTTGGCGGTGGAACAGACTGTTCAGGGGCAAGTGGCAGCACAGGAGAGGGAGCAGCAGCAGGAGCAGAACGTTGGGCAGGATGATTGCGACGATTAGGAATGGTACGTGAGGCGGAAGCACTGTAGGAGAACATTTGAGTTTGAATGGACGAGACACCGTAGGTGAGTTTAGCAAGAGAGTATATCAAGAATGACAAGGCAAAATTGGAAGGGCTACCGTTGGAAGACTGGTATGAACGGGACAGGAGGTTATAGCTTGGTGAAGCAGAGAGATAATGGTTTTTTCTTTAAAACACCAACCAACGAAGCAAATTGGGCATCCTAAAGATTCTGAATATCAGCAAGCAATACATTAGCCGCATGCATGACTGAAATCTAATAAACTGTATAATAAACAGATAGCAAATAGAATGGGACGGTGAACTGTGTTCTGTAGAACACCTCGGTCTGTAATAATAAATTTTGATTTTTTTCCATTAAGTATAATGTTGGATTTTCTTAGATAATGTGCGCCATTTGCCATGCTCAACTTTTCTTCGATCAAACTCTGCCCGCCCAATATTTTATTTCCTTTGCTTGTGCTATTGGAGAATCATTATTTTCAATTTTTAGTTTGATTGTATATGCAATTTGTTTTATTTATTTGGTATGAAAAATGATGAACTGTTATATTGATGTTAATAGTCAATTTATTAATTTGAAAATAGTTAGTGATTCTTTCATATTATTCTCCAGTTTTCTCGTGGCAATTATTGAACTTTTATCTCAGTTGATAATACAGTACATGTATGAAGAGAATTGAAATCTTTTTCAAAAATTCCAAGTTTTCGACAACTTCAGCCACAACATTATACTTTAATATAAATTTTCATCATTTTATTGAAGCATATTCCCCAATAGATCTGCCCGTGTCTCAACTGTCAAATTCGCTTTGTAAATGTGTAGAAGGTTTTGTCCCTTAAATATGACGCCAGTTTAAAAGGCCTTTGCGTTGACACGAGTTTCACTCTCTCAACTTTAATGCGGATAATCACCAGGACGCAAGTAGGCCTTTTAGACATTGAAATAACACAGTATGCATTTTAAGGAAAACATTGAACCAATTGTTGCGTTGAACACATTGAGTTTTGCACAACCCAAGCAACTTTGCTTTCTGGATATGCACAAGCTCAAAGCATCCTTAGAGAAGTTTATAGCGTTTGGGTGAGCTATGCAAAAAAATGGCATTCATTGATGGTATAAAACATATTTTTATAGGCCTATCCGGCAGCCTCCATATAGCACCAATAGCTAGATTTAACATGTGTTTAAGTGTAGCCGTCAATAAATGTGTTTTTCTGTATTTATAAAGAAGGCATTTGGCTTAGCTTAAAATTTTTGCTTTAAAAATGTAATCAAACATAATTATTTTTATTTCTAATGGATAAATAAGTGAAAATATTTGCGGAACCTTATGGGAAGATGAAACAAATTTTGAAATTTTTTAAAAGTACACCCGCAAACTAACTTTGGATATGTTTTAGCAGTCCAGATATTTCTAAATGAATTTTGGTATTTTGAAGAAATGTATAATTTGTTTTGTCCATTAATAATTTAACAGCTGTTTTTTCGCATTGAAATATTTTTACAGTAAAAATTCATGGTTTCATTTATTTACAAATTCAATAATTTTCATGATACTATTGCTATCATATGTCAATATATTGTGACGAGCAATGTATTTACAGCAATGGCTGTACGTTCCACGAACATATCTTGTTAATAGAATTAATGCGAACAAAAGCATTTTCAAGAACTTGATGCAGCATTTTGGAATTTATGTGCATCATACTATACATTGTATTTATGTAATTGAAGGTGGGTCGAAAGAAAAATCTTCAAAACATGAATTTTTATTTAAGACATTTTAATGTTACCTGTGACCGAAGTCTTTGATATTTTACATTGACATACTCGTCACAATGATTAATTATGAATGTTTAATACAAATCATAAAAATGCAGCGTTCTCCTGATTAAGAAGTTAAAATTGAGTGAAGGTTGTGGGATTTTACATCAAACTTGCTTTCAGTGAGATGCACTTCTTGTTTGTAACGTCACATGCTTGATTGATATTGCAGCATTTTCCACCGCAGCAGAGTGTGTCCGCGGAGCAACAGTACATTGAATTACTATCCGTACAACATATGCTTCCTTGATTGCAGAAGTACTCACTTTCCTTACTACAAATGACAATGCTATTGTCAGACAGCATAAGGGAGAATAGGTACACAAGAAGGGTAACAAGAAGGAAAATTAGAAAGTACATGAATAATTGTAGAATACACTCTGGTATTCTCATTGTATGATTTCAATGCTAGCTGTTTATATTGTTTTAAAAGTAAATAGTACTTTCATTATAATTAATGGCGACAACACTCATGTGTAAAGACAGCAAACATGGACAATGCTACTAAATAAATATATTACAGAATGCTTTGGAGGATTTTCGTATGTAATTTTATTCTAAAATATATCAGGAATTTAGATTGAAGAAGGTGACTACTGCAAACAGGCATATTTCTCTAATTTGTTGATACACTGCAATGCTATGAATGAACTATAGGTTAGGGTAAAATGAAAAATAGTTTTTTAAAAAGCTGCCACTAATTTTGTGGTTATGGCTTCATGCTGTACACCATTTTGTAGAGCTTCAAAAAACTAAGAAATATCATATAAACTTTTCCAGGTTTTCCTTAAGATGCCTGTCAAGACAACGTATTAAAGTTTTTATTCAATTTCACAATTATATCAATGAACTGTTTGCATGTAATGCAATTTAATACAGATATATATATATATATATATAGAGAGAGAGAAAGAGAGAGAGAGAGTGTGAGATAGAGAATCTGAATCACATGCTAAGCGACAAAAAATTTCCTTGAATAAGAACTTGGTGTGCTTAGGAAATCCTTAAATTTAATTGGTTAACCCTTAGTCAGTCAGGATCCATTTAAGGACATTATTTTAAAAATGAGAGTGTTTTATTAGTAAGTCAATGCAGTGGGGTTAATCAATGAGTGCTCTAATGTGTCATGATATTGTATTTTAGGAAGTGTTTTGAAATCTTTTCAATTAGCAGAAACAACGATGACGCTAAGTGTTATATGCTATGCCTATGTTAAGCAGCAACAATATGCAAACAAAAATACTGTTAGATTTTTATAACTAATATTTGAACAATTCAAAAATTTAATCAATCTTATTTTCATCAGTAGATTATATCATTTTTTAATTAAAAATTATAACTATTTGTCTTGAGCATTCTCGAGATTTTACAATTGTACCTTAATAGTGGGACACTTCATAGTGGTTAAACCGTTGTGCAACATGTAGAATGAGGCATGATGATAGTCACATCAAAAGAGTATGCCACGAATGCCAATTTCATAGTTAAGAAGAACAAAAAGTTATAATTTCATTGCCATTATTGAATTTGTCATTGTTCAGTAAAACATTTAATATTTGTATGATATTCACAATACATTTTTTAATTTTTTTACTTCACGCACTGGGAAAATCGTAACACATAGCAATTATCAATCGTAATTTGCTGAGCAGCTTATGAACGCCAGCCGAATAAAATCAATTTGCTTTTCTCTTTCAGCAACACATAATTTTCAAATTAACGATTTTTTAAAAATGGAATAAAATTAATATATGAAAAACGTATGTAGTTATTTTATATATGTCCTATAGTTTTTGTCTTTTTTTACCGATGACGTCAGAATTGGCAATAGTGGATAGAATTCATGATGCTGAATTGACTAACAAATGAAGAAGTGTCCCTTTGGTTTTCTTTTGGTTTTGAACTTAGAAATTTAAAACATATTGTGTGAGAATGGTATAAAAACTGATCCTAAAGAAGTTAGCTATGAAAATGTGGTAGTTTTGGAAAAAAATTGAAGTAAGATCATTTTTAATATTTATTTGTTTTTCCAAATATACTTCTTCTTTTGTCCGAATAGTAAATGATCTTCACTATGCTGCAAGCACTATTGAAATAAACATTTAACATGATCAACGACCTTGACAAACTAAAAGAGATTATCGATAGTTTAAACAATTAATCGAGTATCTATTTAGGTAGAAATGCAAGTTCAAAGCTATTGAAGTTATTTTTAAGCACATCTTTAATTTATCAATTTTATACTTAAATCTGTTAAGTGATTGGATTTTTTAATTTTTAGCCACTATTCTAATTTTTAAAGCCAGAAACACTTAAAGATTAAATATTCATTCCATTTAAAGTCTGGCAAGCCAAATTCAGCTAAATTTCAAAGTATTTATCTAAATATGTTTATATTTTAATCAGGCTCCACATTAAAGCTATACAACTTTATTCATGCTAACGCCTACACTTAATATCAACCAAATGAAACACATTGAGTGAACAGATTTAAAAGTAGTTCATGAGAAGTGACTCATTAGCATTGCACTGACCTCGAAATATTAACCACTCATGAACTAATTAAGTTTGGCAAATTATTTATATTTTCAGGCCTAGACAACTTTGTGATCATTCTCTAAATACTTAAGACAATATTTGAATGCTTGAACTACTTGTTTTTTTACATTCAACAACTTGCTAATGAAATCTATGTTTAGCCTAGTTCCTTAGTGTGTGTTTTGGGGGTTTATGTTAGAAACAGCGCATCTTTGTCCATTCATGCATCCCACAAGCTCATCAACTGCAATCGTGCTCGTATATTTTTGTCGTTTACCCTAGGACACCCACAGGTGTAACAAGATTACCTTTTGTAATATTATATACTATTATTCTATCCATCTTGCTGTACGCATCCCAAAGATGTCTAAAATTTCTGGCTTATTGGATTAAACTTGCTTCCAATAACTGGTTTGCTCAGAAAAATATATATGGTAATATACACGAAAGATTTTTATGATTTTGATGTCATTGCAAAGTTCATTTTACCTGCTGTTACAGTATAATCTTCGGTCAAGTTTTCTCAATTTTAATCGAGTTGCAAGATTTGTCAATTACCTAAAATGCAAATAAAACGGATAGATATCTCCGTTCGTGATGCTCATACGTTTTTTAGGGCAAAGTTGATGCATCATGTGCTAAGTTTCCTAAATACTGTCAACAACGATTCACGCGCATGTAGCAAATTACTTCTCTATTCCTGCAGTATTTGTATTTTCTCATCTAATTTTTAGTGTTTTTGATACTCAGTGTACTGCAAATCAAAACAAAACATGCATTAAGAAATAGAAAAAGTCTTTATTGCATTAGTTTTTGATTGAGGATCTCAATCGGAAACACGAAGCTAAAAGATGCAGCAAAATTTCTCAAAAAGTGCACAAAATCGATACTATTCATGATATCGTGGTTCTCAAAGACCAAAAACTATTGAGGCATTTATTTTGGAATCATAAATTGTGAAAAAATGCTAAGAGCTCCTCTCAAATGAAGGTCTTAGAAGTTTATGGAGCAATCTTGTTTGTTACATACAGAACATATGAATGATTAGTTTAATTTAGATATGCTTTCGAACAACAAAATATTTATAAATGTATCCTTAAATGAAAGTGGTACAAATCAAAATATGAAAATATAATTGGCGCGCTAGAAATTTAAATTAACTGAAAATATTCCCCCACTTATATTTATTTGTATCAAGCTGCTTTAACAGCGTTTTTGAAATATCAAAATACGTTGCTTTCTTCGACACTCATGGAATTCCTTTACGCCACGTGCCCTTATAAATTACTTCTATAATTAATTAAAATTATTTTGGCTAAATTCTCCAAACAAATGAAATTTTTCATTGGAAGCGTGAAAAATATGTATATGCATGTACATGTATATGAAAATAAACTTTCAATTTTTTAAGTAGCATTATATAATTCCATAATAATTAGGAGTAGTTATCGTAGCAAAGTTTAGTAATAA
Source organism: Hofstenia miamia (assembly GCA_900660155.1). Lineage (NCBI taxonomy): Eukaryota > Metazoa > Xenacoelomorpha > Acoela > Hofsteniidae > Hofstenia > Hofstenia miamia. Next base: position 1,275,429 of record CABFPE010000014.1, read on the forward strand.
ATTTTATTGACAAGTAGTTATGCAAAAACGCACATTAACAAATTTTAATAAAACGAATTACAGCAGACTTGCATTTATTTAATTAGGCTAAAATGTACCAAATATAGAATATAGTTTGTTTAGTAGAAACTAATCTGGAAAATATTGAGAACATCGTTAATAAACATGCTTCTCGCCTAACAGCACGAGTCCTCAACAAAAGCTTTAATGAGCAGTTTCAAAAAAAATTAGAGGAAGAAAAGCAGAACTCATTAGATTTTTTCGAAAAGTGGAAGAAAATAAATACGATGGCTAACTGTAAAGATTAAAAATAAAAAATAATGCTCAAGACTTCTTGAGAAATGAAGTTATAAAGTATTTCAGACTCTTAATACTGATCAGCAAAAGTTCAATTATGTAAACGCAATCACCAAAACGCTTAGAAATAAAAGAAATTACATCACAGGGCTTAACTTCTAGAATAAAGTAATTACCAACAAAATTGAGATTTCTGAGATATTTAACAATTATTTTAGCAACATTGGAAAATTTGTAGGAAAAAAGTCATTCATCCAAAGGAAGACGATTTTTACTTTTCTTTTTTGACTGACTGTATAGTGAAGAAACAGAAATGACCCAAAAATCGAAAGGTCCATCCACAGTCCCCAATTTTTTGATAAAATTATCACTGATCGAAACTCTACCAATATTTCTGTATATCCTAAACTATTGTATGAGGCATTCTTTTTTTCCTAAGTTTATTGAAGCTTGCTATAGTAAGACCTGTCTTTAAGGGAAGAGATGTTAGGCATGTTATCTGTTTTTGAAAAATGCTTATTAGAACAGTGGAAAGCAAATTAGAATCTACAAATCAATACGAATTTAGAAAAAAAATCAGCTTCAGAAACATTATTGATGGAAATTGAAAACTGGAATAAAAGCTTAAATTCTAAAAAATATGTAGCTTTTGTGTTCTTATAGACTTAGCGAAGACTTTTAGTAGAATCTGTCATGTCTTGTTGTTAAATAAATTTAAAAAATATGGTTTCAGCACAGATGCAATCAATTTAATCGCAAGCTTTCTAAAAAATAGAATGCAGTCAGTTAAGCTCGAAAATTTTCTGTTGTTCACTACTAGTGTTAACAGAGGCGCACCACAAGGCTCAATAATTAGTCCGATTTTATCCAACGTGTATGTCAATGATATTGCAGATTGTTTAGAGTACTATAGCATTATTCAGGATGCTGATGATACATGCATTTATGTATCTGATTAATGTAAAAAGCTACTGTCTGAAAAACTACAAAAGATCTTTGTAAGATAAAAACATGGTTTGATGAAAACGAATTAAACCTCAATGTAGATGAATCTCAGTTCATTATATTGCACACATTGATGGACAGCAAAGACTTTGAAAAGACAGAAACGATACCAAACTCAAGATCAGTGTCCTACTAATGTGTATGTCTAAATTACAATTTTGATTTTTCAAAATTTTTTAAGGAAAAAATTCGTAAATTAGTTACTCTAACTAACAGAGCTGCAGTTCTTATTAAATGCATTCCAAAAGAGTTCCTAATTTAATATGTTCGCTCACACATTTATGGGACTATTAGTTATGGTTCATCTTTGACTGTTGAACAACATTTGACTAAATGGTGTAAGTTAAAAAAAATCTCTAATTGGATTATTGAAGTAGTTGCTAGAGATTCACTTTTTTGAGTGAATATTATCGATCATATTAAATATTGAGGCCTCTCACGCATACATTAAATATTTACACATGTGTGTGTGTATGTGCAAAGTTCATTAAATTAAAATAATCCAAAAGCACTATATGCAAAACAATGCTAATAGAAAACAGACACGATAAAAACTCATTTCTCACTATCGCATCTTATATTTTAATGATCTTCCTTATAATTATGCATATCCAATTTTGGAATTTTTTCTAAAAAACAGATTTTTCATGCCTCAATAACAAGATAGGAGTACTCCCAAAAATTCCAACTTGAATTACTTTTCAAATAAGAAGCAATGATGATCATTCTGTGAATAGTTCTTTAATTATTTTGCAGTAAATAGTAGGAGATTGAGATTTTGTTAGGAATCAGGCAAAGCATGAACCTGAACAAAAATACTTGACTTGTAATATGTTTATTCCAAGGAAAATTCGGATTTATGATAACACCGAGGTCTTTTACATCAGATTTCCAGGGAATATTTATGTTATATAATTGGAGACAATCTTCACAAGCCCTTAGATGATAAAATGGTAGCACTTCTTCATTTCGATAAACTGAGTTCCATTAAATTGGCAAAGTTATTTATGCCTATTTGAATTTCCGAGATAGAGTCAGAACTGGCTCTAAACAATTTGGAATCATTGACGAACATAAAAACTGTATCAATTTGCGTACACTCAGATAAAAACATTGGTGTACACTAAGAAAAAAAACTCATTGTTTTCAATTACTTAAATAAAAGGCAAACTGTAGAATAAACCCATAATCCAGAACAATATTGTTAAGTTTTAATGGTAAAATGGATTGAGAAATTATATCCAATGCCTTCTTAAAGCCTAAGAATACGCAAATACTTTGAGAATTGGAATCAAAGGCATTATATATTAAGTCTATAAATGTTAGTAGTTGTATCACAGTTGATATTCGTGGACAAAAACCATTTTGAAGTTAGGCAAGTACATGGGCAATAAGTGAAAATAGCATCACAATGGAGCGCTTAGGTAAGTGAGAAATTGGGATACCGCAATATTTGAAAATACGTTGGTCAAAATATTGGAGTTATTTAAGAGGTTTTCCAAATTGAACGTTAAGTTCGAGTTGTAAGAAATTGGTTTGGAAAAACGATAAACAAGGCGTTAAAGGCGAAAATTGCTTAGGAAAAGTCACCAAGTTTATGAAGATATCTCCGCAATGAGATACTATCAAAGTTCTGTAGAGGGAGGCATTAATATTTGTCATTTGTAATTCAATTTGCTGGGTCTTGCCGTAATCACTGCGTGTAACAGGATCAAAATCGGTACATTAAACAAACTTTTAACAGTCATAGTTTATGTGTGGAACTGCTCAGTAAAAACTCTAGCCCAAACCGTAAACTTAAAAATTGAAGGTGTTTTTTATGGAAAAATACCTCTTTAGAAATACTTTTTTTAATTATAGGTTGACAAAGCACATTGACCAGACCTGATTCAGCCTGCAGGTCGACCCTACGCCTTTCATCTACGTCACACCACACAAACAGAAGGTTTAGAAGTTGAGTTTGTATAAAACGTTTTGTTTGTTAAAAATTCCTCAAAAAGTTTAAATTTATTTATCATTTGAGAAAAATGATTGTGAAGCTGGGTTTTTATCAGTGTTTGCAGGCGGGAAAATATTGTGTGCTCGTATCCACGAGACCCATTTTGAACGACAACGCGTCCAATATCCGTCCTTTATGTTCGTCACTGGATGCCTGCCCGCACGTTCTCCACTGCGTCGAAAAACTGCCAGTCGGTGACCTAAATTGAGTGATTTCTAACAAAATCCTTAGAAAAAAATGCAAATACATCCAAAGGGAAATTTTAGGAGAAGCATGTGCAAACACAAATATTCAGATAAGCTTCTGGGAAAATATTGTGTGCTTGTGCCCGCCCGACTCGAGCTATAAAGCAACGGATAATCCGTTGCCACCCTCTCGCTGCCCATCAGACGGCACGCAAAACACTAGTTCATAGTAAAAAGTATGCTTGATATTGAATAAAAACTGTTGAAATTATCATTTTGTGGCCTGTAAGGAACTACGTAGTCCGTAATATATCTTAGTATCTTGTAATTCGGAAGAAAACCCCGTCATTATGGAATTCTAGTCAATTTGTTTACTTAGCTAACAGCAATCAGTTTTTTACAACACAATTTACTCTCGATTTTGAAACAAACACATAGCTCAAGTAAGAAAAAGTGGCCACATTATAAACACATTTTTGATAAGTGAAAAACAAAGAGGCTTATCAAATATATATGACAATATAATTTTCTCAGCTTGTAACGTGGTGACAAAGTTATTTAAAAAGTTTGCCAAGCAAAGCGTGAAATGCAGATAAACGTCTTGAAATTGAATCCATTAATAGGACTCTAACTTCTTGAGTTATTTGGTGTTGCGATTCAAGGATGTAACTCTTTAATTCTTTCAGATTTGTGGGATTTTTTCTTGATAAAATCTTCAGAATCTGTCACACGTTCTATATGGGTACTATATCGGTGGCCATTGTATAACTTGAATATTATAATTGGTAAAAATTCCTTTGTCGATTTTGAAGTGAGGGGTTGCTCCATCTTGTTCTAAGATCCACGAATAGGGATATAAGCAGGTTGCATATGGTAAAAATTCTTTGAGTATTTAGCAATATTTTGAACTATTAATTGTACCAATGGCATTTAGTTATTTTAGTTGAAATCCGCAAGTTTTGAAAAGTGGCCACTTTTTTTTACTTGAGCTATATATGTGAATTCACTTGAAAATATTAGTCAACATTCATATTCACGTAAATCTAGTACACAATTGCATTTTCATGGTAAGAGCAGATTTATTATGTTTGATTGAATTTTGATTTAAGTTTGTTTAGCATATTAAATATATGGATTATTTTATACTATTTCTATGTTCGATGAACTGTTTCTCATTGTTATTTTAAAAAGTGCATACATTTACAGAACATTTTAGGGAAACATTGTCGTCCAAAATATGAAAAAATTGGAAAACTAAAAATTCTTAAAAATTGTTTTTTAAAAATTACAAATTTTTGCAAGCTCCCGATATGTACATGGAAGATACAAAAATTAATTACTAATATAAAAAAGAATTATATATATGTATAGTTGGCTGCAAAAAAATGAGACTAGAACTACTGAACGTAACAACTCAAGAAAGGTAAGATTTTAAAGATACATTAAAGGACTATAAGTAAAAAGCATCAAAGTCTAATTTGTTTTCCTCCTTTAGAAATAACTTCATTCAAACGAACTGAAACTGATTTCATTAAATTGGACTTCATTTAAGATGTCAAAATGTGTTGACTTTCTTGGATTTTTTCTTTTAAATCGGATATATTTTTCGGATTTTTCTTCTCAACGTCATTTTTCAATATCTGCCACACGTTTTCGATTGGAGAAAGATCAGCAGAACTTGGTGGCCATTGCAAAAACTGGATATTATTTTCAGAAAACCAATTTTTTGTCTTTGCTGACGTGTGCGGGGTTGCTCCGTCCTGTTGGAGTATCCATCCATCATCATATAAAGCATCAGCATAAGGCATAAATTCAGCTATAATTTGGCAATATCTTTGACTGTCGATTGTGGCTTTTCCGTCTAAAATTTTCAAATAAAACCCACGATAGGAAAGTGCTCCCCAAACCATAATTTTTTGGTCGAACTTTGGAACCGCTTTTGTTGGTCTTGGACATTTCTTTGACGACCACACTTGTACTTTGTTTCTGTGTAGTTGAAATACGCACTCATCAGTTATCCAAACATCTTCAAAAGTGTAGTCTTTCCAATCTTTCACGAAATTTAATCTTTTTTCTTGATGTTCTTTTGTAATCAGAAGTCGATTTTTTCTGCCAATTTTTGTAACTCCACTTTTTTTCAGTGTTCTCTGAACTGTGGTTTCATGCACAGAGATGTCGGCTTCAGTTTGAAGTCGGTTTGCAATTTTTTTCCCAGAAATATAGGGATTTTTGAGAGCAATTGCGACTGTTTTCTGAATGAATTTTCCAATAATTTTTCGAGGGCGTCCACTTCCTTTTCTTCTTTTGAGAGATTCTCCTTGTCGAATTTTTTTCAGCTTTCGAAAATAAGTTGATCGAGAAATTTGCGATGTCGCAAAGGCGTTTTCAAGCTGTTCCAACGTTTCCATTCCGAAGAAATCAAGTAGAAACTTTGCAAAGCAAAACAATTTGTTTGGTAAGTGTTTTCAAATAATTACGAAGTACTAGTTTAATTAATTAACTTTTTTGTTTGACCATTTTAAGTTCACAAAATTGTCGTTGTCTTTTATTTTTATAGTTTTCCTCTAAAACGTCTCAATACGTTTCCACAAAGCGTGAAAAAATAGGTGTTCAGTTTCATTTTTTTGCAGCTAACTATATATATATATATATATATAGGGCTGCGATAAGGATTAAGTAATCAATTAATCGTTTAGTTCTTCTAACTATTAAAGTTTTGTTTAATTATTAATAAGATTCAATTAAGTGTAACTGATTATAACGTTCTGCTGGTTACAACGTTAACAAACCACGGACGTCAATTGAACTAAATACTGTTAATATGCTTGTGTTTTTGTGTAACTGATTATCAGAAATTATTTCAAAGGGAATAATCTTCTTTTAACGGAATTTGTCAATATATACTAGTGCAGAAGTTCTGATTAAATGAAGAGCTAACTATTAACTAATCCTTAAATTATGATAAGTTAACTATTAAAAATATATTAATTGTCACCAATCCTAATATATATATGTACATAGATGTTAGACCCTGCGAATTGACGTTTTTAGGCTCCAATCGATTTCGAGTTCTAATCAAGTTAGAGCCCTAACTCGCGACTTTAAATGGTACCCTCAATAAATTTATGACAAAAATTTAACATGTTAAACTAAGTGAAAGAAAACAAGCCTCGATTGCTTACAATTTGAGATAAAGACCGAAAGCTCAATGGACCCTCACAACATTATTCACCAAAATTGAAGAAAAATAGATTCCATTCAAGCTAATATCGAATTAGTTTCGAGTACTCAAGATGCCCATTTAAGTTCTTGGACCTTGAGTCGAGTTTGAGTAGTACTCCAATTCGACTAAGATTTCAAGTACTCACAAGGACCTAATATAAATATATGTATATATATATACATGTATATATTTGGCTTGTTTAGATTGCGTCTCTTTCATAATCAATAATTATACACTCTAAGATGTATACAAGCATTCATTTGTAGCATTGAGCACTTGAATTAGAAAGCTGCATAAATTTGAATTTAACATCAAAATATTAGCACATTTAATGTACTTGTGAGTAATTTAAAATTTCAATGTATTAGAATCTAGATTCATATTTTAATTTCGTGAAGCTTAAATGTTTTTAGAGTTGATAATCCTCAGCCTGTCGATGCACATTAAGTAAATCCTGAAATTGTGTTTGATGCTTCGTTTCGTTAAATTCAATAAACTGCTATCTAATTCAAATAGAAATAAAGTTAGTTATGAACCAAAGTTATCGTTGAATAATGACACTTTGTGTGTAAAATTAGTTTATATATTCATCAGTTATATTTGAATTCTCCCTTTGTCTTCTTTATAGAAGCAGATGGTAATATTAATGTCTGTCATATTTTACTGCTGATCAATTTCCGCGAGTAAATTGCAAAATCTAGCTTCAGTAGCTACGTGAAATCACTATGCATGCATTTAGAGTTTTAAAATCTAATCTTTAACATAAACTATCCAGATTTTAATCTGTAGGTCTTCCACACTGAGCCTGTAACAACATTTGCTTTATAATATGCAACAACAAACAAATTGTTTTCTTGACGAGAACATAGTATCTCGATTAATCTAGTGACTGATGTTCAGCACAGGAGTTTCACTGTTTCTTTAAGGAGTTTACTTAATAGTTTTGAATTCAGTTCCATGTATGTCATGTAGTGTTTTGCTGTGCTCTTGACGGATGTTGGAACTTGATTTATAGTTCCTTTATTTTTCGTTTTTTACTGTTTCTTTTCCTTAATCGCTATATCTATCCAGCTGTTTTTGTCACTTTTGGGTGTCTAATAAAATTTTCAACTATTCGTTTATCATTAACCTTATTATAGTAAAGGCTGCCTCAATGGAAAGATTATTGGATAGGGCTAAAGTTAGGATTCCGTGACATTTAATAGATTTAAGCATCCAATAAAAGTAAAAAATTTCAATATCTAAATAACCGGGTTTTAAGGCTTCATAAATGTATTCATTCATTTATCGCTATTGTACACCGTTCTCAAATTGATTTTCTTGCAAAAATTTTCCAATGCAACTTTGGGATAAAATGGACTGTCTAGCAATTTGTCGAGTTGTGCGTACAAATGTCTGACTCATTTGGTCTTAATGCAGCTAACTATCTTAATACATCATCATCCAGGTTCCTGAAATATTTTTTGAAGAACTTAGGTTTAGAAATCATGTTCACAAGAATTCAGTAACATCTTCAAAGTAACTACTGTCCCAGTTAATAAGTAAAGTTATATATCAATAATTGGGAATTATAGCGTAAATACCATGGTTTTGGCTCGAATTAGATAGGTTAGGATCTTGTGCATAATTTAAAAAAATGAAAATCAAAACTTGAAATTATACTCGTCTTTATATCATACTACCTCATTTTCTAAAAAAAACGGTTTACTTATTAACTAGGACAGAATTTGATAGACAATATACACAAAACTTATGCTTTTAAGCGATTACTATAAAAACTTATTGAATTTGGATTAAATAGCCCTTTGGAGCTGCAATTGCTTATTCACGATCATATTTGATCAGTCAGAACTTTGCTATACTATCTTAGCATTAGGTATATTTAAGACTTCCGATGTTCTTTGTTTAGAACACGTTCCTACCGAGGGAAATTAAATAAATTTATATTGAAGATATCCATTTATAAAACAATTTTAAAAATACTAAACAAGAATATTATATTTTTCAATTGCAAAAATTACAATTCTATTCAATTTTTAAACAAAACTACAAAAATAAGCAAACTATCAAATATATTGCAACAAGTTTACAGAACAACAAAGAAATGCAAGTGACTTGAACAGTTCATTTAAGTTTTAAATACAATGACTAAAACTTTTAAGTAGCATGCTTAACTTAGACATTTAAACAAACTTTGGCTAAAATTGACCGTTCTTGGAAAACTGCACAACTATGCTTGTAAATTTGAAATTATTTTTTATTTAGACACCTGTTTCTTTGGCAGCGGACATAACCAGTGTTTGAGAGGTATCCAATGGTCGAGACTTTATTCGTTTAGGCTTTTTTTGTTCTACAAACATTCCTCTCACCTGCTGACGTATGGTCCTCGATAACAGCAAGTAAATAACCGGATTCAAGGCTGAATCTAAGCATCTGATTGCTGGAATCACAAGAATGACGTAGTGAATTTCATAGTATGCGGAGCCGAAGTTGTTCATCATATTATGTCCATACCATGGAGCGAGGAGAATTCCAAAAAGTAAAACTGTTAGAGAAAACATCACAGTGAGCTTAAGCTTTGCTCGGATTCTCGAGCCTCCGTCATTGCTAGCTGTGCGTCGTTGAAGGTGAACGCTTCTAATTAAATGAGCTATAATTATTGTGTAAAGCGTGGCCATCACTAGAAGAGGAATAAAATAAAACATTAGTAGTTCAATCAGCCGAAATGGTTGCAGAAATTTGCCTAAATGTGACTTGTATGTCATTTGACATGCAACTTTATTGCGCAATTTAAAAACCTCAACAGCGTAGAATGGGTAGCATCCATCGAGTACAGCAATAGTCCAAAAGAGAATCATTGCTATTACTACATATCTCTTCTTTAGAATTTGATTAGCCTTGAATGGCATAGTAATTGCAATCGACCTAAAATGATGTTATCAAACGAGATTTCTTGAATGCAAGCTAATTCAAAGGAAGAATTAAATAATGTAATCCAGTTCAACAATTTATAAAAAGGTGGCAACTTTTTTTATCCTCCAAACAACTCGTCCTGTCTAACAATGACCCAGGAACCGACCCTAATACGTCTAGCAATGTCCCGATGAACGAATCGACCCGAATCGTCTAGCACTAACTCACGACCTGACCCGAGCAAAGAAAATGTATACTATAATGCACTCAAAATGTTTTTTTAATAGCATCAATAAAAGTATCAATTAAAACAATGCAAAATTAATAAAAAATACAAGAATAATTTAGGAATTTAAAAGATTCAAATGCTTTACTTTTTAAATCTGTTCTTTAAATATGTTAGTGTTCTTCCATCCTAACTATTATAAATGAGCCGCGAGACGCGTTGAGTTGACCCGTTTCCCAACCTGCTTTGTATACTAAGTTAGCACTTGTAAAAAATTAATTTCTGAACCTCGGCAATTAAAACACGTTTTGACAAAGTCATTGACTCAAATGTAAGAAGTTTAGCATTTGGAGAAGACTTGTAATTTTTCCTTCCGGATTGCAGATAAATAACATCAATAAATTAGTATATTATAATTTAGCGAGCAAATATACAAATAGTTATAAAGAACCGTGTAATGTGCAATAAAGTTGAAATATCTGCAGCTTCTAGCAATAAAATATGTCATGTAATAAGTAATCTTTAAGTTTTAATCTATCTACTTAATCTGTTGGGCAGGTGAGAAATCTGGATTAAAAGGTCAACTAAGCACCATTTGCAGACAATTTCAAAAGAACTATAACATATAAATCATACTAGTAAGAGGAATCCCACCAATGCTTTGCATAACTGAGTTATGGTTTAAAACATTGACAATCACTTAGACCTTCTACTTAATCGAATTGGCAACTAACTTTACTGCCGCATTTCTTCAAAATCATTTGAAATTATATTTAAGTAAACCAATAAAATCAAACTTAAATAAATATTTGAACGTCACAGACATACATTAATATTTAAGAGTTGATAGAGTTTGCAAAATCCTTCAAATCTGATAGACTGAAGTTTTCCGAAAATCTATTATCTAGAAAAAATATAAAATAACGGTTTGGTTGAGCTCACCTTTCTATGCATATTCCAAACATGAACAGAATGCTAGCAATTGGTGTGATGACCTTAGTGGATTCCACTAATTTGCAGAGATATTTACTGAGTATTTCAGGCTCTTCAAACCATGACGCGTGCACTATGTCATATAGATATTTGGGGCAAAGAACAATGCAAACTAGAAGATCAGCAACGCAGCTGTTAATTAGCAAAATATTGGCAGTGTTCTGCAGTGTTCTAAATATATTGAAGCATAATTATTGATAAATAAGACTTTAATATTTAATTCATTCTATCATACCCTAGTAGAATATGCATGCTTTCGATAGTTCTGTAACCAAAACGATAATTGTTTTAAAATATCAGTTATGTTTCAGTCAAATTATGGTGATTTGAAGGCGATAAATGATATTGATTATAAAATGACCAATTTTATGAAATTTAATGTTAAATCAAATTTATTTATTTTATGGAGTTCTCATCAATATTTGAATTTAATTATAAATTTTGTCTGACAAATGAAATTGGTAACCGATTTATTAAATTGTCTACAATGTTAATAAATCATGTGTGAGAAATATAAATCTAGAATTGCCATATATAATATTATTTCTTTTATTGTTTATTTGTGCAAAGAATGATTATAGTGATTGACTGTTATACCATTTAGTTAGTAAAGTATTACAAAAAGCATCATCATGAAATTAATGGGTCCCAAGTATACATATCATGTAAGCACTCAGTATTCACACTGTGGTTCTCAAATTTCAAATAATTTGCTGTATTTTTCCTGCTATTAATTATTCATTTCGGTATTCCATGAATGTACAAGAGCGCATTTATTAACACATTAAATATATACATTATGTATGTATGTATATATATATATATATATATATATATATAGTAATTAAATCTATATCATCATCAAACTATTTTTACAGAGTGTTTCATTTAGCAAACGTCATCATAATCAATACTAACATCGACGTATTTTCAAGCCCAAAATATTTCAAATTTGAAATAGATGAATTTTTCACTAATTACGTTAAGTCTAACTTTGATGTTAACAACATATATTCCTGGTTTTTATCCTGCGACTGCAGTAAACTTCGTGTTTCTAAATCGCTTTATATAAAGTAGCATGAGATCATATTCATGCTTTTCAAAGTAGCATTCAACCTTGAGAAACTCAACTGCAATTTCACTGTATTTTGTAAAATTTTAGTTATTTTTTTGTACCATTTAAAGTGGTAATATTAGTCATTTAGTATATATATATATATATATATATATATATATGTATATATATAATGTTACAATAGCTGTATTTGGGTTGGGTCATATTTCGAAAACTTTTTTTGGATAGTGTTGGGCAGAGTTTGTTTTGATGGAAGCTGTTTGGCTTACAGCCATGTTTCTATGCTATTTCTTTGTGAATTGATCTCTCCATAAATAGGCCGATACATGGTGTGTAAAGTATTTAAAAAAATTTAATTACAATAAATGCTCAGTATATCCAAAAAATGTTCTAAATAAATACACTCAAAAGCTTTAGAATTATTGACATTGAAAATTTGTAAAACTACTGTAACATTGCTGAAATTGATGCAAAATTTGCAAATTATTGGAATTTGCATAGGTTTTCAACACCAATGGTTTTAAAACTTCTCAGCACAGGCATACAGAAATTTGAAACACATAAATGTTTGTACGGTAAGTTCGATTATTTGATATATTTTAGGCAACATTTAGTTAGTTCAATCACAGGGTATATGATAGAAAGTCAATCTCTGATAAATAAATTAACATAAATTTTGAATTTTCAACTAAAAATCGATATTGATGTAATTTCTTCCACCCAAAAATAATTTGTCAAGTCTGAACCTTAGTGGCCAGCACTGCTTATATGTTGTATATGCGGTCCCTAAATACATCATAAAGTTTGAAATTGCCTTTGTATTAAGGGCCCTTTCATAAGTGAGGAAATTTTAAATATATTATAGAAACCTAATAACGTAGTATTTAGTGTTGATGTATGATTCTTGAGTAAGTACTTAAAAAATTGAATATATATATATATATAAATATATATATATATATATATATATATATATATCTTCCGAAAAGAATAAAGTCTTGCTAGAAAACTACTAGCAAAAAGCTTTGCATGGATTAGCTAAAAATTGACACATCGAATTGAAATTTTTGTAGAATTTTTGCAAGACAATAAATAAAAACTTTAAATCAAATTGTAAATGTCGTGTATAAGTCTGCTAGAGTGATAGGATTGCATTATAAAAGTAGTCTTTTAATACAGCATTTGAAGCAATTAATCTGATAATTGTCATCATTTTATGAAATAGTATAGTTCTGCAAGTTTAAATTTTTTTCAAAAAAAAACAGATACATATTGCCTTCTTGAAAAGCAAGAGAAATCTCATAAAATGTCATTGATACCGCAGCACTCATAAATCTAAGAGTTTCAATGCAATAAATAATTGTAATTGGATCATTAATATTCTTGAAATCAGTTCTAAAAAATGAATATAATTGAAGCCATTCATAATTCATTACATGAATGAAACATTTATATTTCTATGAAGGTAAAACGAAACTACTTTGTTATAGTAAGTTTTTTCCACACTGGTGGAGTCATCAATTTTATCAGATCTTGGTTATTGACTTAACCATATTTGTACCAGGGGTGCTTTTGAAGCAGCTTTCAAGATAAATTGTTATTTCTCGAAGTTGAAGTTTGGATCCTAACCCGTTTTGACTTTTATTGCTAGGAAAAAATGTCTAAAAATATTATTCATATTTTTGTGTTATTTTTCTAATTACATTCATATTATTCTAAAAAATTAATAATAGAAGTTCAGTCCAGATTAATAAGATTTCAAAAAAAAATCCACTATTTTAATCAAATAATTCATTCTGCAGAAATACCTTGAAGCTTAGCCCAATTTGAAAGCAACGTAAATTTTATTAAACATTAATAATGTAAATTACCTTAAAACTTACAAAAAGTAATTGATGAGAACGCACTGCTACACTACTAATTGGCAGCAGTATGATTTGATGTAAAATTTCTATAATTTTTCACACCAACTTTTAAGGATTTATTTGTGACAGTATTCTAAATTTTTACAGGCTGAAATCGTGGCATATGTTTAAAGATATTTTGAAAAAAAGCCCATTTAGAATAATAATCAAGTGCATCTTAATTGAAAAATGATAAATACGTCACATACACAAAGTAAACATTAATACCTTCACATGTAAACACGAAATGTTCTTTCAACTTCGCAACATACACTATTAAAGTTAATAGACCTTTATAGTAACATTTCCTATTTATTTACTTTAAAATATTTGACAGATAGATTTTGACCTATTATTTAATTGAAATTTATGAAAGTTAAACTATTTGTTATTTATTAGTGAATAAAATGATTTTCAAAATTGAAACGTTGAGAAAAATGTGTTTCGTATTTACGAATATAATAAACATGAAGTTTGCATTGAAAGATCTTAGAAGAATTGGCGTGGAAATTCTGTGATCCAGAGTCAGATTTCTCAAATTGATCAACATTAGCATTTAGATGAATGAACTGTGCAAGTGGAAGTACTTTGTACTAAGTTATTTAATGTAAGATTTCATCCATTTTTTATGCTAATGTGTATCCGTAAAATGTTCATGAAAAATTTAATGTATTAACAATGTTGTTGATGATAACTCAAAATTGGCCACATTTTGTTTGATAAGTGACTGAGAAAATATTAAGTAGCATGTTGCTATGACGACTTTTCAGTTAAAATGTATTTTATGAGAATAATAATAATAATAATAATAATAATAATAATAATAATAATACATAAATAAGAAAAAATTATTGCATTCTGAATTGGGCTATCCTATGCTCTGAAGACATATCAGTTTGTATACACCTACATCGAGAATTTGATAATATGGAATATCAGTGCTAAGGCAAAACTCTTAAAAAAGTTCATTTTAAAATAATTCTCCACTATTGGAAGGAGGTGACTATCATATTAAAAATATATGCAAATTTTATATGCATACTTAGACAATAAAATTTATGTTTTATTAATATTATAACTAAAAAATTCATTTCCGCATAAATGCACTTGTACCCGCATAGTATATTTTAAATAAAATTTATATAAATTCCTGATTGTAAAATGTTAACAAAAGCTTATTGGGAAGCTACACATAGTTTCACAGCATGTTCCCCCTACAAGACAATGCCATTTATCCAGTGCGCAAATCGCACAGAGTTAAAATTATTAAACATTTTGAGTCATTGACGTGGGTTGATACACCTAGTGTTCAATTTCTTTACATTTCCACAAATTGCGTTACAGTGGGGGAACTGATTCTTGAATGACAGTGACAACCGTGGGACAGAAAGTACCTTCAAGGTACAGTAGTTCACTACTATCATTCATTAGCGCTATTTTGTAACCTTATATTTAAATAGCATCATGCAACGACATTTTGCAACTATAAAAAGAAAAGTACACCCTTTTTGATGTAATGCAAAGCTCTCCTCCCCCTCACCAGATTAAAAAATATAATAATAATAATATATATAAATTTTCAATATTATAAATAAATTCTATGCAGCAATTCTCACAATATAATTTTAAATATTCAGAAATAACACTGAAAATCATTAATAGTTTATTGTGATAAGCTGTATGCCTCTTCAAATGATTATTGAAATATACATGTATATTGTACACAGTTGAAAGCCTTATACCAAATTATTTTCTGCAATAAAATAAACTCTTCTTCTGGAGTTTCAGCATTATACTTATAATGGAGAAAATGTCCCTGCAAATAGGCGATTACCCTTTTAGAGTCTATTAATATAGCCAAGTTCATACAAGCAATACATGTTTATTTTTCTCAATAATTTTCTGTTCTAATTGCATTTGTAAAAAGATATTTAAACCCTCATCATTCATCATATATATTCATATCATTGATAATTCAATAAATGATATCTGGAGAATTTGTTTATTATCGATGAAGTGCTTCAAGTCAGTAACATAATATTTGCCAAAGACCAGTAACTTCATTTGATTATAGCTTCACTTTTTGTTTAAAATATCACGAAAGTTACTTTATCTCTATAAAACAGAAAATTCTAGTGGCACAATTCTTAATTATTAGAGAGTTTGTCCATCAACTCTTAGATAGGTTCTAGTTTTAAAAGAAACATGGGATAAAGAATAAAATTATCTGATGCATGTGTTACTATTCATTTGTGTTTGAAAAGTTTTTCTAAACCATTTTCTAGAAATCATATTAGGCATATAATATTATTTCTAGTCTGCTCAGTGCAACGTCAAAGATACAGAAGAAAAAACTTCCAAGACCTAAAAATATTTACCATTGCTAAAGCTCACCGAATCAAAAGCTCTAAAGATTAGCTATTGCTTTTTATATAGCACATGCTGAGCACTAAATCAGAATAATTGCTCTGCAAATGTTGGAAGCTGAGATTTCACGCAAAGGTTGAGATCTAGTGAGATTTTAGAATTCAGATGAAGAAAAGACACTCCTCTATCCTAGGGTGATTTCAGATTTATAATATCTTTCTTTATTTGTAAGTTATGTAAGCTTGAATTGATTTTGAAGAAATTATTAGAGGTAAGTAGTAAAAATTGTGGCAATGCACTACTTTTACTTAGACAATATAAACTATTCTAACAGTTTTAAAAAATGATAATCAGGGTTGTTTTTAGTGGTACTTACTAATGAAAAACTATAGGAAAAATTTCAGAATGTTTAGTGGAGGAACTTTTTAAATTTTGAAATTGAACTACTACTACTACTACTGGTATGTTTAAATAACCATTTCTCGTATTATGATTTTTCTTAAAAAAGTTAAAATTTACTGCCTTTAATGAACATATATAGACATATATATGAAAGACCTTGTGTATACTGAGATCTTTATGGCAGGTTCTTTGTACAAAAATTATTCTTACAAGAATATTTCAGCAATCATAAGAAGAAACAACAATTGCTTTCTGCAACAATATAAAAGTATATCTTGACATAAGTTACTTCAATTAAATGTTTTCTGAATTTTTCAAATTTTGAGTATTATCTTAGGCATAAACCCATGATTTGTTATTTCATGTTATTATATTATATGGTGTTGATGGCATATCTTTTATGGCATTGACAGTGTTTTCATTACAAGTGTTCTTATGAAATTCCAATAAAGTATGAAATTGAGATGCTTTATATTATTTTATTACTTAGCTTAGCGATACTGCACTTTAAGGTTTTCCTCATTCCAAGGTATCATATATTTAGTTAATAATAATGATTGCATGATTGATTTAGAAAATTTAGATTACAATTTTTGGTATTTTTAAGTAAAACTGTTGAAAACATCCATTTATTGCAATGTTGCGAACTATCAAAACATTCTTTAAATTGTTTTCAGTAAAGTCAATGTCTTTCAATACGAAAACTTTTGTTGTACTTTGAGTAGGAATGTTCGAACTCCAATTTATTACTGCAGAAACATATCCAGCTCTATATTTGCTTCCTGGTCACAAAATTCGGATATTGTGCAGAATCAGACATAAATTTGAGAAGCAGAAATTGTAATTCAGTTAAACCAGGGATTTTTGAAATAACAGAATAGACCTTTTTCAAGGAACTGTCATCAGAGGCCATTTTCTGCCGGACTTTAAATATGATGTCAAATGATATTTACGCCGTTTTACTGTTTTCTCTCCCGCGCCTTTATGTGTTTATGGATTGTGAAATTACTGAAAAATACGATACTCTTGTCTTCTCAGATAGATAAATTGCTTTTGAATCTGGATCTAAGGCCAAAATAAAGCTTTTTATAGCAACCCGGTTAAGATCAGTTTAAGCAATACTCAAATCAAATTTAACAAACAAGATATAATAAGGCAAAGATTAGGTCCTAATCTATAAATAAGTAGCTAAAATTGAAACCTATTGTATTAACATTTATAAAATAAAGCAGTCAATTTAGGTACTTTAGGGAAGTTTAGGTCTTCTAAGCAAAGACCCATTGCTTATTAATTCCTCTATTTTTCTGATAGTTATTACGCTAAAGCTATATTGAAAAAGTAAATTGACTAAATTTTTGCAAACTGCCTGAAATGATTATTTTGATTTGATTTGTTATTGATTTTTAAAAGGGATGCAATAGTATTTATTAAATTGACTTTCATAATAAACACCACTTGTAGCACAACATAATTTTACAAGCTTTAAGTCTAGTTGAGTTTCTTGTTTTATCTTTACCATATCCTTAATATCAGATGTTGTGTACATCTAAATTCTCTCCATATTCTAACAGGTTATTTTTTATATATCGGTAGGTACATTACAGAAAAAATATACTTAGATAACTAGATTTATTACATTCAATTACATCTAAACTCAGTAGCGAAAATAAAGATATTACATCTTTAGTAAATGTGTATTATATGCATTGTTATTAATAAAGTTTATGGCATGAATATATCTTAAAAATTATATTAAAACTTGTATTTTTGTAGAAACATATATCCCCCACATGGTTCCGACGCCGCTATTAATACTAATTTAACTCTGAGCCTATAAAGAGGCAAGCTTGACCACAAACTAGAACAGGTGTACGAGCTACATTGAAAGTATTAATATGTGATTTAGCGGTTTTCAATTTCTTAATGTACCACATTTCAACACATTCAAATTGTATACTAAGTTTGATTTGACGAAATGAGATGACCATGTTCGAAACAAAAATGGCTCATTTCCAATTCTAGGAATAATAAATTTCAAAAACTTACTGATGTCTGATTATAGCTAGCAATATGACTCCATTGCCAATCACGCCAACCAGCATTACAACCACGTAGAACAGTGTGAAAAAAGTTAGTGCTCTGAAAGATTGGTTGTCTTCATTGGGATTGGAAACAAAATTTGGCAAATCATATGTATTTAAGTTGAAACTAATGTTCGTCATTGATGTGGCTAAACGTAAAATATAAAAATATTTGCCTTAAGATTATCAAGAGTATCCCGAAGAAAGTTTGGAAAAATTTAATATTTTTGTCTTGTCCTAGGGTTAAAAAGTGCTATATGTTTCTAGTTTCCGAGAATATTACATGTCGATAATTTGTTGTTTCTATTTCAAATGTGAAATATTCAGTCATTTCCTTAGACTACACTAAGAGAATAAATCTAGACCTTTAAGCTAGGTTGTTTAACAAAATAAAGTTTATAATCGAATTCTTAGCACACGCATGTTCTGTATAAAATGAATAGTAGAGTAAGGATATTATTAACAAATGCATTTCAATGTTTTTCTATTTATTTATCTATACAACTGAAAAACCTTGTTCTTGTTTTCATACGTGTTAGTCTGGGTGTAGTTTCCCTGGCCCAACCTATTTTACAACCAGTAATGATATAGACAAAAGCATGGAACAGTATGTAAAAGATTAGAAATGTCGGAATAAAATGTGTCAAATAAATTGCAATAAAATTGAATTGCATTCAATAAAAGTACAAATTAACTACATTTTTTAGAACCAATTTCTTTTCAACATTTCATCGCATTTCCTGATTATTGAGCAATCAACTTCAAAATTTCTAGTTAATGCAGGTGGTTTTCAGGATTTTAAAATCAAAGCTATCACGAATTGTTTATATTCTATTTTGTATTGTTTATCTAAATGTAAGTTTCCGTTCAAATTTATTAGTGAATGACCTCATAACAGGCAAAATATTGGTAAGCATTAATTTGATGCATATCCCAAGTATATACACACATGGATATACACATATACGGGTGCTGAATCGCAGAAATGGTCAAGATAATCGAATTGATAAATTGCATTCTATCTAAGATATATATATATATATATATATATGTATATTTCGCGTTCATAATTTTCACATGAAATTTTTATAAGGCAAGCAATTAATGAGAATGACAGTAAATTTTATTAAAATTAATGAGTAAAGATATCTGGTTACACACCTTGTTGCCAATAACAAAGGTTTTGAATTTTGAAAACCTAGAACTTCGTGAATGATTTTATCTAATTAAAATATAGTCTAGCAACAGCAATGTAAATTTAAACATATTGAAGTCGATACATCATTTTCCCACACATTTGATATTTCTTAAAATAGTTCACGCATATTTGCAATTCCATGTTTTGAATGGCAAAAATGCATAGGAGAAGAATTCAAGCAAGTAGTTCTCTTTGTGCCCTTATGTTGTTTGTAATACCACAATCATTGTAATCAATATATTTTGAAACCCAAAAATTGAAATATTTAACCGGATTTTAACCTGATTAATCAGCTCCTGCAGCATAACCTGATTTAGCCGGATCGGATCTATTACTGATATATATATATATATATATATATATATATAA
>CABFPE010000014.1:1295831-1307112 GCA_900660155.1 Hofstenia miamia
ATATATATATATATATATATATATATATATTTATATATATATATATATAAATTTACTTGATAATACTTGAAAATCAAATTTCCTCCGAGTAAACGTGGTCTATGTTTTAAATATTAAAATATTTATAACGCCCTCATTGAATTGACTTAATTCTCGGCAAATTACATTTCTCTAATTTAATTGTAAACGAAAATGAAAATGAAAACACATCTTTTCAAAAATTAGAAATTTGTAAAAAGTTTATTATTAGAGAAGAAGTGGCGATTGAGGTATAACAGCTATGGTGTGAACGAAGAATAAACATTTTTATCAGTTTCACTTTAAAGTATAACTCCCACAACTCTAGCAGCTTTTGTGGTTAAACAATTTATAAAGTTGACTCAATATTATCACTTTGATAAATCATATTTCCAAATACAAGTGTTATGTATGTCTTTTACAACAGGTGATAACAAAGTGAGAATTTGCTTGATATTTTCATTCATAATATTTGCAGTTGTGAATATCATTTACATATGTCAAATTGCCCATTCATAAAATATTTTGCGTCGCATATTATATGTGAGAGTAACAGACACACTTCTAGCAGCTATGCTAATAACCTTTGCTAATAACCTTTGCTTAGGGTGTCATTTCTGCTCCACGATCGCTCAATTGCAATGTTATAAAAAGTGAGTTTACACGATGTTTTAGTTTAAAACTTACTTGATATGCTTGGATAGTCAAAATCTGGTGAAAACAAACAAAACTATAGGTGTTAATTCGAAATGTAAATTTGGCTTTAACTCAGAACTGCTACGGTTTTCATTAGATTGATATCATTAAAGAGCAGTTAAGAGGCTCTTAAAAACAATTAAACTTCTAGAAGATATTTTTAGAATTAGATTCTTTTTATAAATCGTTACTCATAGACCGTTAGCAGTCAAGTATTTATGGGTTATTTTAACTCTTAATGCCGAAGGTCAACATTCAAATTGCTTCAATAATATTTTCAAATATCAATATATTTTTATAGGATCATCACTAGTTTTAGAACTCCATAAAAATATGCTTTTGCATTCCGTAATCCATGATGAATTGAAACTAGTATACATCTATGGGCTGATGAATTAATTATATAAAAAATAACCATTTCTTTGAGTTACAGACATCTATGGGCTGATGAATTAATTATATAAAAAATAACCATTTCTTTGAGTTACAGACGGATCGTAGTTTTTACTGTTAAGATTGTTGAAAACTTTACGTAAGCCCATTAATCGAGGCTTTGAAAAATACAATTTATTCCATCGAGTGGTTCAGCTAAAGGGGGCTAAAGGGGGGATGTAAGTGAAAGTGGCCGGCCCTAGGGCAGGTCTAGGACCAAGATTTTTTAAAAATAAAGACCCGTTTAGGGCTAACATTTCATTCTAAATTTTAAAACTACGGTTATTTAGTAATTTGTTAATTTTTAGTAATAGAAATGCTTTCAATTTTTTTTGATTTTTTTTATTTTGACTCTATTTAGTTACGAAAAATATTACTTATTTCTAAAATAGGGCTTAGCTATTAAAATGTTAGGGCCGGGTCGCCCTTCCTATATCTCTGGCCTGCGTAGTAGAAATAGGATAAATTTTTGGTAGAAACTACATGCATATAATGAAAATATTATTTCTGATATGTGAAAAAGTTGGAATTTAAACCAATAGAAGTCATTCAATGGGTCCACGAAATTTCATTCTTAAATTAATACTTGACAATAAATAAATTAATTTGCTTCTTGGGAATCAAAAAAATATTTTTTCTTCATAATGCATATACAAGGAAAGCATTTGATGAGACCTTAATTACACATGGGTGGTATGCGGCTAGAATAAATCGCTGAAAGTTACAGTTTTATCAGTTATAACGGCTTTCTATGAAACTCAATAGGTCAGGATCAACTAAATGGTTTAGTTCATAGAACCCTTAATTGCGCAATTAAAATCAAAATAGATAATGGGATTGATAAACAATAGTGTAAAATACGAAAATTATATTTTATGTTACAGCTCTCTCACTTTCAAAATTTTACCTACGAATTTATGTAATCCTTGATAAAGGAATGAGTAAATATTTCGTTCCTACAGCCCCCCAATTGAGTATTCATCTGAGCCCTTCTGAAATTTATACATGGGATGCGCCGTTGATTCCATAAAAAAATTTTATTTTTGAAATCACTTTTCAAAAAATAATGAACGTCTGGATACTATATAACTTTGGTTAAAAAATTTTATATATATATATATTCATGTTAGCTAGACGTTAGAATAGACCGGTTTCGATTATAAATCATCTTCAGTATAACAATAATGCGGTAATAAATTTACAATAACTACACTTTATAAAATAAATATTGCATGCACTTTTAAAATAAATTTAATGTTAGCATGCTTTGTTGAATATTTAATAGTAGATCTTTCTTATTTTCCTTAATTAAAATTGCTTCACCGATTTTTGGATAGTTTGATCTTAGTAGTATATAAAAATTATCTTCACTTGCAGTATGTTTATGTAAATATATTTCTGATCTTAGGTGCCCATTTAGATGTTCTTTTATTCTTGTTTCTAGATGTCTTTTAGTTTCTCCGATGTATGATTTTTTACAATCATCACATTGGTACTTATATATTAAGAAAGAAACTATAATTTTAGGAACTGGGTCTTTGTTTTTAATGATCAGAAATATATTTACATAAACATACTGTATGTGAAGATAATTTTTATATACTACTAAGATCAAACTATCCAAACATCGGTGAAGCAATTTTAATTAAGGAAAATAAGAAAGATCTACTATTAAATATTCAACAAAGCATGCTAGCATTAAATTTATTTTAAAATTGTATGCAATATTTATTTTATAAAGTGTAGTTATTGCAAATTTATTACCGCATTATTGTTATACTGAAGATGATTAATAATCGAAACCGGTCTATTCTAATGTCTAGCTAACATGAATATATCAAAACTCAATATAATTACATTTGAATATATAAATATACATATATATATATATATATATATATATTAGTCTTTGTTAAACTACTATATTGCCCTAAAATTCTATGATTTATTCGTGGCTTGCTAGATTCAATTCATAACAGGAGAAGTACATACTGCAAATATTTGAAAAATCAAAGTATTAACTTAGTTAGTAGGTATACTTTCAAGATTCAAAAAATATGAAATATATAAATTGTATAAATTTTAAAGGTTCAATTAAGCAAGTATTTTTATTCTGTGAGCATACATTTATGGAACTATATACTTGCAGTCAGTCTTAATAATCAGATTATTTCAAAGTATATCATTATTTTAAGCCCCCAGGTGTAGAAATTCAAAATCCAATTGCCATTAAGAGTATTTCATAATTTCCAAAGAAAATCTTTTCTTTTAATGTTTTTTGATGTGTATAAGCTAAAAACGTAGTGCTTCCTAAAAATGCAAAGGAAAATCGATTTCAAGTAGAGTAATTGCAGAAATTAACTTTGTTACTACAACAATTTTGTTAATAATTTGGACGTAAATATGAATTCATGTTGAAACTTACTACCGCTAAACAAGACGCTTATCACAATGGAAACATTTACACACAAGGATTATCTTAAGCCTACAATATTGAAGTTTTGCTTATTGCTTATATATATCATTAATCTAGATTAATTTAAGCAAAATAATTTTAAGCAATTATTTCATTGTATGTTTACAAAACATTTTAAGAAGATCTTCTAAAGGTCAAATAACAACGTTTCAATGAACAAGATTGTCAAAAAATTAACTGCAATACGTTTTGATTGAGCGTACAAAGGAGTTTCACATGTCAAAACAAAACTTTGACTGATGCGTGCATTTATAAACATTACATGTTTATCAAGTACGTGGAACATTCCTGAAGGGTCAATCATTTGTGTTAATGGTCCAGAAAATAATTTTACTCTGTAAATGAATAATTTAATGTTACCTCTTTTCATGAAATATGTAAACTCAACCAAGTTTGACGTCTATTCTGCAACTTTGTCGAGAATAAACAAATTAGTGACTTCTAGGAGTTCGCAAAGTTGTGCACCTCATAAATATAAATTCTGATTTTCTTCAGCGGTTTACAAATATATATTTTTGGTTTGATATTTCTCTAAGGCCTTACTGCCAAAGAGTTTGTTACACTTCATGGGAACAATGAGTTTGAAAATGTGTAAAATTAAGAAAAAATACGAAAATTTATATTTTATGTCTTTTCTATATTGTTTTTAATTATTACTGATTAACTGAAAAACTGGAAACCATTTTTCTAGGTGGATTTGCCTTTTGCATTCTTTCCAAGTTTGATTTTGAAAATGCGCTTAAAACACAAAAATATTCCATTTATAAGAATATGAGAACAACTAAGCTAAACAAAATCGTCATGATTCTTATAATAATTGAAATTTTAAACACTTTGAATTTATTGTTTTAACAAAAATGATTTAATCATTTACAGAGAATATTTATAAAATAAATCACCAATATTTAAGCGCGAAAGACGGTAATATATGGAATTTTGAACTTCAATATTAATTACTAAACTTAATTTCTCTAAAATTCTTGACAATAATGTTTTAACAATCTTGATATTTTTTAAGGAACTTTGATATAATGATCTTCTCAAACTTCAGAATACAAAAGATCTTCAAGGATTTTGAAGGTTTCCTACCAGTAGTTTATAAAGTTTCAAATTTCAGTTTTGGGAAAGAACCTGGTAACAAATAGATGCAAATATTGCATGTTTCAATCAATTGCTCTATTATTTGCAATTACAAACAAAGTTGTTATGTACATGTAAGTTATCATCGGTGTGTGTATCACATTTCCTGCTTGATGAGAAAATATAATCAGAAAGCAAGAAAATTGTACCTTTTCAATTGAACAACGAAATCCTTCGTAACTTTCATACAGTTAAATGTTGAGAAAATTTTCTTTAAATCACACATGCTAAATTTTCTAACTTTTTGCCATTGTCTTCTTCAACACTATTTCCTTCATCTTCCTTTCTTACATCTGAAAGTCGTAATTCATTTTAAAATAACTTCACTGCTAGTTTCACTTGGATTTTCTCTAGGATGACCTTTCCCATCCACTATTATATAATACCTGCATTTTGATAACCAAAATATATCTACTTATTTCACAATGTTTTTTAGAGCACAACAATTTTCTCTCGCATTTCTATACCAACCACGAGATATTTTAATAATCCCATTGTATCCCATAATTATGAATCATATTTAAGTTAATTAAATTCCTAGATATTCTACCTAATAAACTTGTTTAATTGTTGCCGAATCAAAATTTTTAAGAGTGTTAATGATTTAAGGATTTTATTTCATCCACATGATATGTTCAAGACTTTCTTGAAGTCTTTGATGCATACATTCGATATCATAAATGAACGTGTTGTCAGCGTGCTGTACATTGGATTTATGACTAGATCATCAATGTCATCCACTATGATATAAACACTCCTTAAGCAATGCAATGTTAATTAGTCTAAGATTTCCTGTTTTATCTTAGAAGTTATTAATAAAGTTTTTGCGTCTGTACTGAAATCACATGCTTTTGGTTTCATTAATGATGTTTGATGAGAAATTTAGTCAAATGCGCAATGCTAAAAGTTTTGCTCCCTTTTGGAGAATTTGCTGGCTTCGCCAATGATTAAGCGTCATAGACTTTTGATATTACTCTGTATTCAATAAATGTGGACGGAATGTGAAATATCAAAAAATTCCATTCCTGCTAGATATAGTTCTTAGAACTGTGTCTGTGATTGTCCAAAGCTGCAGCCACCAAATGTTAATATTAACAGACGACACTTCTAGGTCGCATTGCCTTAAATTATATCACACAGTGCTTACGCGATTTTCGCCTGAGAGAACAATTTACGGCTTCCAAAGCACTATCACTTTCTCAATATTGATTTTGTCTCTACATTTACTATCATGTATAATCAGATAGTTTAAACAAACTTAATTCACAATTTATTATAAATGCAAAAAATCTCATAAAATTTTCCTGTACAAAACGATAGCAAATATCGCAAATTGAAATTTTAATGTAGCGAATGGTCTTCGTACTGCGGTCGATGAAGTTGTTCTTTATACGCTAAGTCTAATAATTCATTGATAGTTGCTATAAATTCAATTTTCTTTTTCGTAGTAATTTACGACAAGAAACTTGATTGGGATATAAATCTTGATTCATTATATTATCATGTTGTGAATGTGGAATCAGTTAGAAAATAAATGATATTTATCAAATATATTTAAAGATTTCAACATAGTTGTATTTTTGATAGGTTTATTTGTTAGCACACAAACATATCTGATAAAAAAATTTCATTATCATATTTTCTAAGTCTGAACAAATTATTGGCCATCAATTAAGCTTGTTTGTTTTAGGTTATCAAACTCGAACTAAGACAACAAAATTTGTTGTTTTAGTTTTAATTTTATAACTTAAAAATATAATTATCATTCTATATTTTTATATATTAGTCGACATTATGCAATTAATTTGTGCATCATCTTAGGACCCATCGAAGCTTACCATACAATTATTTTCTACAAAAAATACATTCAAGTGAAATTAGAACTACGTTGCTTATAATTAAACGAATTTATTCATTTTCGTTAAAGGTTTTATAAATGCCTAGTTTCTCAAAATTCTAGTCACACTATGAATATGAGAAGACATTGTATGAAACAAAGAGTTTAGGCCTATCAGAATAGTTACTTATATTTGCTATTTGAAGTTTAAAAAGGTTAACCTTAAAGCAAGAACATTGTAGTTTTCCTATAAAAAACACAAGAGGATGTTATTTTAAGTAAAAGTTCCCCAAAATCTAAAGTAGGAAATCCATATTTATTCTTTGTAGAAGTGTAGAAATTCCTTTTGATTTTTATGGAAAGATGGAAACAACTTTTAATTTATTTTCTCATATTTGATGAAGTGACGGTTCTCTTTATAAACTTCTTGTTATGAGATCTAAACAGTTCTTACAAATGATATATCTGAACCAGATAATATAATATAGATTAGGATAGTAGGAATAATATTTTTATCTAGTCAAAGCACAAAAAGCGTTCCTTGGTAAATTAATAATATTTGTCAATCCATATTCTAAGTTCCACTTTTCACGATAATGCCTTCAAATACACTCAATTTTAGGGAGAGCCACTCTACAATTGTTGTTGTTTGTTGATGTTATATAACTAGTAGAGCTGAAAAAATGACGATAAATGCTATGCATGTGCAATCCATTTCCATGATTTAAATATGTATACTCTTGAAAAATGTAAAGAAATTACGGTTTTGGTAATAATAGGCAACAACTAATAGAGAACTTTCTATCAGAGGACATATTGCACACAAATCCAAATTTCTCAACCAGGGTGTAACAAAGGAAAAACAAGCCTGCTTGGATAATGATAATTTGATTTTATTGAGTGGCATCAAATATTGGAAATGTGTTGAAAATCACATCAGCATTTTTAACCAATTGCATGTATTTCAACGCGATGCACCGACTACCTATGGAAAAATAACTTAATAAACCAATTTCGACTAATGCTTATCTCGGCTATTAGAACAGATTTCATTTAAAACATGCATTGTGATGCAGTGACTTTTTATTAATATAATTTTTGGAAATGTAAATGGTATAATTCTTATAATAACTTAAAACTACCGTAACCACACATTTATTAGTAATTATTTGAAGGGTTCAAATTATTGAAATAAGACCTTTAAAAAGGAGATTTTCAGTATTTGACGCATAAAAAACAAAGCGAATATTCAACTAATTGTTTACAGAGAATTTGCTTTAGTACCAACTTTTTTTCCCATGTCATATGAATTGCCACGCAGAATAATTAACAAACTAGTTAAATTTGTGCTATTCAGTAAAATTTTTTTATTAAAATCTAAGAAATATGTATTGTCAATATATATATATATATATATATATATATATATATACTTATAGACATAACTTTGGTTAATAGATTTAAAGGGCTTAGTGTTAATGTTTACAGCAATTTTATTTGTACTATAATTAGAGTGTATAATGAGCCAATAAAAATATTTAGTTCTTGAAAAAAGATATCAACACTACAGCTTATTAAAATTTAGAATAGAATTGATAAAATTTTATATAATTGAGAGAAAACAATTGAATTACCATTCTCTAATTAGCATAAAATTGTCAATTTCTTAATTTTCATGAATTCATATCGATTTGAAATATACAACTGAAATTCGTTGTCACTGGCGTTTCAGTAAATCTGAACTAGCCCCCATAAAATATTTGGATGCAACTTTGTATCGGCCCCCAATGTAAGAACTACAGAAAGTTTGTAACCTCTTTATTTATGTGGTTATAAATGTATTTAAATATGTAAAATGATGCAATTCACAAATAGTTACTACTGGTAAAATTCAAATCATTGTGTTCACCATTTTGGTTGGTAATGAAGTAGGTTATTTTACAAATTTTTTGGTTTCTAATAGTAATATTATTTTGGTGCTTCTAGAATTAAAAAAAAATCAAGCAATTCTTACTAAAAAAGTAATCCTTAATAAGAGTTTCTAATAAATTAAGTGCATTGACTTTATTGATATAGATTTTCAGCCTCCTAAGTAAGATGTATTTAATAGTTGATGTATATATATATATATATATATATATATCCTCTTGTTTTCAATATAGTATTAACTCATACATAATTGAAATTTTTAGTGGTTAGCAGCAACTTGATAAAAAGTATGTAATATAAACTTCGACAAGAACGGCTTCTTTTATTAGATCAATTATATTGCCGCTCCACTTATTGTATTTTAAAATCTGTTGAAATCAATTAACGTGAATTGAATTATTTTCATAAATTTATTTGACTTGATTATCATTGATGCTGAAATATAATACCAACAGAAACCCTGTGCTTAACATACTGCATTTTGAAATTGCTCATGAGAATTGTCTCCAAAATATGCCTTGAAAATATATACACTGAATGTTTAAAAGTGGGAAGACACGTCTCTCACTCCCCATCCTGCCAAAGCCACTCGTCATGCAACCGGTTATCAGAGCTTTACTATTATATTTTGTGATGCAATTGAATTTATTTGAGTTTTCCAAAATTTCTGCTGGTTAGTAATAATATTTGATGTATTCCAGCTTACAATCAATGTAAATTTGGAAACTAAGAAGCGCGATTTGGTCTCAGAAAATTATTTAACAAATTTATTAAATTTTCTAAATTCCAATTAATAAGATTACTAAATTATCTGTTTCAGACAGTTTTTTTCTGAGAATAATATTTGAATATCGAAATGTGTATCCCACGACATACTAAGCATATATATATATATATATATATATATATATATATAAATTTCTCAAACAGTTATTGCTTAAATCATAGAGGGTAGTTATTAAAACGGTCCAGTTTCATGTAACTCCATATACTTGTAAAAACTGTTATATTTTTAGAAAAATACAAAATCGATGTTTAAGCAATTGTAGTGAAAATTGATAAAAAAAACATCATCTAATGTAATATATAGTTGTTTTTATATTATTACTGTACATTTAAATTAATTTTTTTGAAATATTTACATAATTTTTCCAATAATATCTTTCAGATTCATTCTGTCAGGCGAGGCATAAATTGGCTTATAATTATTTGTAACTTGATAGCGCATTAAGCGTTTAATTCATTACTTCCATAAAACCAGAATATACCATGTCATAAAACTGGTTAAAAGCATTACATCTGGATTGTATTAAATGTTTCTTCGGAAGGCAGAGACAATCTAGAAATATTTTCAAATATTATAAACATCCTGGAGATAGATATATCACAAACAATACGACTTCATTGTTTACGCAGTTTCCAAATTAAGTATAAATTTCATAAATTACGATAACATTTTGAATATCACGGCTAAACTTGTCAAATTGCGGTATGAGCATATCTTTGAAATTACAAATTATTTATATGACACGTGATATCTTGATGTCTTCTTTACATTATTTGATTGCTAAGGCATATTAACTATAATGTGCTATAAAATTTGAATAATAACTCAAAAACGTAAATGTCTTTCTCAAATTATAATAATATGGTAAAATTTTGTAATGATTATCTATGCCCTCTAAAAAGAGACATAGTGACTGCTTTGCAGTTTAACATTTGAAGTTGTTTTGGGTAATTCAAGTTTCCGTTATTTTTATTATTCTTACTAAAATGCATTATGTTAGTGAAGAATGTACATGTAAATAATGATTGTAATGTATTTAAATTTTGAAGGAGGTCTAAGTTATAATAATAGGCATAAAAGTTCATTCATAAAATTTTATCTTGCTAATATACTTCTACAAAAAATGATTTACAGTTTCAATTAGCAGTTATGTATAAAAAATGCAAAGCAATACTTGGATCACTTTATTAGAAATCAATAGGTGGTTACTATTTTCTTTGATCGTTTCGTTGCTTTTGTAAATCATATGTAACCCAATTTATTTGTAAGCATATTTTTTGTTTAGATAGTAAATGAAAATTTTGTATAGATTAAGAAAAGTACAAAGTTTTCATACCTTATTTATATTTGTGAAAAGGAGTTAATTCACCACCACCAATAAAGAAGAGGATTAAGAACGTTTCTTTGCCACCAATTCCTTAATTGTCCAATCTGAACGTGATTTTCTCACTATTTCCTCTTATCACAGAGTGACATTGCAAAACGTTCTTTAACAAAACCTGTTGGCTTCTTATCTGGCCATATTGCTTACTGCTATGCAATCGGCGTTTCTCGTTCGAAACTGCTCTGCCAAAACAATTTAGTAGACAAATTTATTAACTCCTAGGGAATCCTTCTCAAAATCTTAATCTCTACTAAGCTTGTCTACCAGTCTTCGTTGTAAAAACTTTTACAGTAGGGCGCTAATCGCAATTTACCTGTCATGTTTACTATTTATTCATTGTAAGCTAAAGGAATATCGACAGTCGAAATACAATTCATTAATATGAGAACTGTCAATTTTTGCCTATGGGCTCTAAAATAAAAATTTATCCTTATACAAAGGTGTGATATCTTATATAACACATATATTTGTAAATATATTGATATTCGAAAGCATCATGCTCTAATTACTTGTCAAAATTTATAATACATGATTGCATGTTTATACAAAAATACATGTCTTAAACATATATATATATATATA
>CABFPE010000014.1:1328499-1354179 GCA_900660155.1 Hofstenia miamia
TAATTTATTTATATATATGCATATATTATAAAAATATATATAGATCAATAGTTTAAATTTATATATATATATATATAGATCAATAGTTTAAAAATCCTACATTATTTTTTAATTTTTAGATATAGATATCTATATATATATATATATATATATATATATATATTAATATATATATATATATATATATATATATATATATATAGATCAATAATTTATTTTTAATTTTTATTTAGCTTTATCTAAACTACAATGTATGAATACTTTATTAATATACATTATAATACTACTAAATGTTCACAAGATGGCGTTAAATTTGTATTTCATATTAAATATATTCATTACTGTTTTATTAATTTATTAAATACTTGCAAATTTAAAGCGAAAATTTTCCTAGTATGTAGCTATTGATGTTTTGCAGTTGCAAAGGCAATATTAACCAAAATTTCATAACAATTTGTTGCATGAGAATATAATTAACCCCAGCATTCAATGTCCTACATGTTTAGCTTTATAAGTTTTCAATAGTTTAGGGATATGGTATGGTTAATTTCTAAGAAACTTACATGATTATTAATTTAATTAGCTTTCCAACTCTCTCTCTAAATCAATGCAAAGTAGAATTTGCTCGGACCAATCCCAAGAGTACTTTTAATCAGGTCGGCTCATGCTGTTGATCAAATATATATTTTTATATATTTTTATATTTTGGTCAAAATTATAGTTTTAAATTATCATTTACTAAATTTGATCGTTATTGCATTACTTGTAAATATTTGTCCTATTGCCAATGCAATTTCTAACTGCATGAATTTATTTTTCCAAGCTAATTATTCACCTTTCGGTAAATTTTTATCCGAGAAACTTTGAATGCACAGTTTTACAGTCAGTTCACTACGTCTTCTACCAGGAGTGTACGTGCACTCCATCACTTTCGCTTTGTAATATTGAAAAATGCTTTTTGGCTGATATATGTTTACTTGCATATATGTGAGTGGTAATAATATACATTACATGTATCCACATTAATTCATCATATCATTTCTATACTGAATTGAAATTGCAAAAACTGAAGCAAATGATTGCTTTCACTTTGGCGTTGGCACAATAGCAGATTCTATTACTTTGATAAAGCAGGTGAAAAATTGCAATATCAAAGGAAAATTATTTGGAGGCATCATCAAGAACAACCACGAACAATGGTTTATGATGGCATAGCTGCATGAACAAACAAAACTAAAGGGGTGCACCCC
The DNA here is from genome assembly GCA_900660155.1 of Hofstenia miamia. Taxonomy (NCBI): domain Eukaryota; kingdom Metazoa; phylum Xenacoelomorpha; order Acoela; family Hofsteniidae; genus Hofstenia; species Hofstenia miamia. The sequence goes on from CABFPE010000014.1 coordinate 1,329,750, forward strand.
AAAATAAAATACTTATTTCAATAACAAAGTATCAGATCAGAAGAAATAACATGGATATTTAATAATTAATAATGTTTAAGCATTCTGCTCGTCAGTACGATAAAATTTCTCTCATCAACACTTTCTAAGACTACATCTACTGATGGGGTCAAGTGCACATCTACTGTTCATCCAATAGTTAATGCATTTTTTGAGTTAATTAACATGAAACAATGCCTAAAATGTTTTGGTTGACCTCTATAATTTAATCAATTCAAATGAAAATACAAATTTTCCAAGCTTTACAGCAGAGATTTGTTTAAAAATGGATTTTCATTTTGCATACAGAGCATCACATCTAATCACTAACAATTATTTACATAAATTATTTCTCTAAACTGTATTCTGACGAAATATATCCGTTCGGATAGAAATTTTGGCTTGTCTATTATATTGAATGCCAAACAATATTTGTTTAGGATTTCTTTCAGGTGTTTAGAATTCGTACTTTATTGAATAATAATAAAGTTGAGTACATGGTTCCATAGAACAATTTAAGTTTGCTTTTTTCAAGGATGAAATAGACTTGTGGGTGACAAAGATTGTCTAACGAGTTTACTTCATACAAAAATATATCTACAGGATAATACATACAATTTTTTGTAACATAGCCCACTGAAAATTTCCTTTAAATGTACATTTTTGGAAATTTTTAATTAAATGTTATATTCTAAATCGACCTGAAGTAGTTGGAAGTATGTAAATCTGATACTGACAGTTGCAAGTCCAAATGCATTAGAATGTCTTGTTTAATTACAAAAAGTGAAGTTTAATTGTTTAAATTATTTAAATTTTCCTAGCAATTCTCTTTCAATTGGAATGCTTTTAACTCATTCACCTGCTAAACGCAAAATTAGCGAGCGTGTCACGTCATAAAAAGCATCTTTTCGCTGAAAGCGCACTATTAAGATGACTGTCATTCTAAGCTCCCAGGAAAAGGAAAACAAAGAAAAAGAACCCGAAGTTCCTAAAGAGGAACCAGAAGAAGAAGAAGAGTCATTTGCCTCATCATGTTTCACCCGCAAGGCTTTCGCAATATTCATGTTTGTTATTTTCTTGATTTTCGCTTCGAGAATTGGCTACTATGCTTTTTGCAAAACAAGAATGCAACATCATGGAACCTATGACATTATCAACGACCCTGAATATGGCTACAGTAATCAAACCATTAAGGTCCATCACAGTGAAACCACTTATCATTCGGTTCGAAGGAATGCACATGAAGTACTTATTATGGACTTTAAATCTATGAAATTTGCATTTAAGCACGTTGGTGGTGCAGATAATGAACGCTGCATTATTGGAAAGCTGCCACATTCTGGATTGCTACCTCATCCTCACCACTTAGTAAGGATTCTTAAGCATTTGGGGAAAGTTATAGACGCTAAAAATTTTCCAGTATTTCTTGAAGTAAACTTTGAAGTTTACGAAAATGCTGCTACAATCAGAGGAATTCATTCTGAAGCTATTCGATCGTTATGCGGTGATGTTAGAATTTACCTCACTCATGAACGTCCCAGCGGCGTAGAAAATGACAACGTTAAGGATGAAGTGCTGGTGTTTGTTCCACACTCTCATTCTGACTTTTCCAGAGTGAAGTTTACATTCCAGGAGCATTCAAATCGTCATTAGATGTACTTTCCTTTTAAAACTTTTTCTCCGGACTTATACACCTTAACTGCAGTTATATTTATGCTAGTGTTTCGCCTTAGATTGGATTCGTTGTGGAATAGTATTGTAAATTCAAAATCATTCCTCTGGATTTTAACCATGCCTATTTGTAAATAGAAATTTATTTTTTCATATAATTTTATTTTAACTCAATTTTTTTCCATGTATTACATTTCAGGACTAACAGAAATAACTATTTTATTCAGCACATGAAGTATATGTTTTTCTAAAGTTTAACTATAAATCAGTTTTAATAATAGATCTCATTAATATTAGTTTTCAGATGGGTAACCTATTAAAAACTACCTTGTCTATTTAACAAAAAATTGATGGATATACTAAATTGAGGCTTCCATGAGGCAGCAGTCCTATGAAATTTTCAAATACGTATAGCATTAATGACCAAAAACAAATGAATTCGATAAATTTCTTTTGAAAATTTCTTTATAATATAATAAATGCATTTAAAATGTGAATAGAAATAGTGAAATGAATTGCTTTTTAATTCATGAATTATTTCAACAAAATTTATTTGAAATTATGCGTTGGCAATGTATATGAGAACATCTTGAAGTAGGAAATTATCAGAGTGCTACATGTAATTTTACTATCAATAATCACTACTAGATAAAATGTAACAAGAAAATATATTTCAATAATAAATTTTTTGTGAATGATCGTAAATGCTTTTAAATACAAAGCTGTTTTTCTATTTACAAAATATTCTAGAAAGCTTATTTAATTTGAATTAGTTGATTCAAATTATGCGTTGGCAATGGTATGCATGAGGACATCAATTTCTACTAGGAAATTAATACAATACTATTTACTCATTTAACTATCAATTATCACTAAAAAGCGAAATTTTAGGTGATTAATAATTTTCCTTAAAACCTCCAACAACTGATTTCTTATTGATATAAATGAAAATGACATGTCTTAAGGTCTCTGAACCCGGCAGGGGTAATGGAATCCAAAATCAACTCTCATTTTTATATATTCATTCTGTCTTTCTAGATCAGTCAACATGAGACACAGATTCCTTTAGTCAATAACTTTTTGCACGATTATAAAAGCTACTCTACTAAGATTAATTTTTTAAATAAAAATTCAAAGTTTGTGATCTCTGGTTTTGCATAGTAGCATTTTCAGACCTTTCTGATTGTTTTCCGCCCAATTGAGCTGCCTGAAACGTTAAAATTACTCCAAAAATTTTGCTTCCTAATGATCACTATAGATTTAATTTTTAAACAGGACATATTTAATATTTAATATGTACTGGTACTAAACGTTTATCAATTTTGTATGATACTTATGTTTATGATTAGGCCTAAGAAATACCCGTTTTGAAAAAAAAGTGAATTTTTCAGCATAAAGGTTGGCACATTTACCCATTGATCAGTGTTACAAAAAGCGCCAATTCAATTCTCACTGCAATATTTTGGCTGAAATGCTGATTTGAGAAATTTGAAGCTGAACCAAACCAAACCTGAGCCGAAACGAAGAAACCCAAGCCAGCCAATTAAGTAGCCGAGATGCTTACGAGATTTATGAATATCCAATGATTTTGAAATGTGGACTAAATCGATTGTATCTCTTTGGATACACTGCGCTCTTTAGAAATAGATTCAAAATTTTGCTCAGGAAAAGCCACAAGACTTGATTTTTTGATAAAAACAGATCGAGCCATGGTTGAGATTACAGTAAAAACAATAAGACAGTGCTGGGCTTGGATCTCAATAAATGCTTCAGTGCTGGCCTGAGCTCATAAATCAGGCTCGATTCCAACGCTGACGCAAAGATGAGTGTGCTAGAAACATATAGTAAGCCTGCCCTGCCCTGCCCTGCCCTGATGAGAACTGATCTGTGATTATCCTCATTTAATCCAACAACAGACAACTATTCGAATTGGTAAAAAAAACACTGAATAGCGGAATTCTTCAAATAAAGTCGACATCACGGAGAATGCAATAGCTGTCATTTTGGATTCCTTATGCTCCTTATGCCAAAAATATATCTATGACTGTTCCCACTAAAGATTTCAACTACTTGTTAGGCATGAAGAATTTATTTGACATATAGTATTATATGTTCAAAAGTTCAAAAGAAATGGAAATTTAAATGTTAAATTTTGACCACTACCAAACATTGTTTCGAACAAACACATAAATCTTAAAGGTAAAGCAAATCCAAACTAAACTTCAATTCACTTTGGTTAATCGACGATATCATAGGGTGAACAAATCAACTAGAGTTCTCCGACATGCATAGAGTCAAACATTACCTTATTGATTCTGCCAAAAAACTGATATTATATGTTTTGTATAGGCTATCATTTTTGAAGTATTATCGCGAAATCCTTATGGATACATCATGTACTCAAAATGCTTCTTTGAGGCTTGGTTTAACTGCTATATGCAATAAACTAAACTATCAACAGCTAGCATTATTAGTCCAAACAAATTAAAATTTTGCTTTGACGTTAGGAATTGTGTTAAGAGGCATGCCAAATATTTTGAGAATTTATAATGGAGTTATGTATTTACTATTTAAATGTACACGATATCAATGACACCCTACATTTATTGATTTCTAAGCAACTCAGTAATGAAAATCACAGATCAATTCTTCTGCAAAAACGACTAATACCATACAAAATTAACACCTTGTAGTTATTTAATAAGATTGGTTTCGCAATCAAAAATGATCACATTCATTGTGCTTTGAAGGAAGCAAAGAATGATTATAATCCAGAGTAAACATCAGCAATTGTATATACGATGTAGAAAATGTTGTAAGATCATCGCTAACCAATTGACAATGCTGAACATGAATAAATTACCGTCCTAATTGCTTACTCCATTTCGAAGGGGATTCAAGTCAATAGTCAATCATTTTCAGTAAGTTAACTGTGAGCAAAGTATATAGGTCATTAATTTCTCGCACAAAAATTCGATGAACAACCCAAAATCTAAGGCGTCAGTAACAGCAGGTATTTTAACTGCTAAAGTATCCTGTAGTAGGGACTTGCGGGCGGCTCATTTTTATTGCCCGAGCTCCACCGTGCATGTAAAATAAAGAATTGCTTGCCCTTTCGTAAAGCCCTTGGCTCACATGCGCCCGCCCGCAGTAGTCTTATGCAGACCGCCCATATATGTCTAGGCCCACCTTTATGATTGTTAAGCATAGACATCATATCTAATAAAATCAAACAATAAAAGCAAAGGTTTATAAGACGAAAAAGCATGTTAATTATGGGTAGAAATATTTGACGATAACTTTTACTTGTTTATCAAATGACGGAATAGGCCACGCGCAAACAATACAAATATTGTTACTGAACCAATTAGAGGAATTCAAAATATTTCACATTTATGCTATCAAATTGCACGTTATGATTTCTTTTACAACAAAAACTGTACCGTTTGTATAGAAGACGAAACCAAGTCAAACACGGAAAGAAAATCTAGTTGAACTTAGTAAATGCGCCCGCCCGGCCGTTCGTACCTCATCAATATGGTAATTGCTTTACTTAGCCGTGCCGTGCCGTGCAATTATTCTTTGTACAATTTTCCGTTCATAATATATTAAATTTGATTCTGGCTATTATATTTTCTATAAGACAATACACTGGTTTTAATCATTTTCTAGACTAGAGAAATGCATAAGCTTAAAATTTTTAAAATTCTAAAAACTGCGCTTGTCACCACGTGTAGAAACGCGCCGACCCGTGTCTAATAATATTTTTGAAAAACCGCGCGGTGCTTAAAATACAACGTGCCGGGCCGTGCTTCCAAAAACCAGACACGGTTGCGATCTATTGAGAATGCATCACTTATCATCTGGTCAGTTGAAGTGTACAAAATAATTGTATTACCAACTTCTGAAGATATAACAGATAAACACAACTATTTTTGATACTCTTACAAAACTCTTGATTATTTTGAATCCAACTTGATAAGAAGATTTAGAAAAATAAAAATTTTTCAAACATTTATATAATTTTTGAAAGTATCAAAAATATGAAAAATATCAATATTTATGCACTCAATTATCAGATGGGTATGATTTTTACAGAAACATCATATTGCTATCCTTGTACTTGAAAAAACAACTTGATTATTGCAAAAACTCTTGTTCTGGGTCTAAAATGCAATGAGAGAATATTAAATTGCATGTACAATATTTAAGCCACTGATGGATTTGCTTTAAAATAATTTCCAAAAGCAAATTTAGTAAGAAGCTAATTGGCAGAAGCTTAAAACATTTTCAAAACCAACAAAATGATACCATAAACACTATCTCGAAATTTGTATAATGACCTACTACTATATACTACTGTACGAAAACAGGTTATCTTAACCTAGGAGATGCTCATGAGTGGGTCAATTGTAAGCGTTTGCAAAAATGTAGAAGCGAACAAAATGGGAGTCAATTTTTTCTTAATTTAGTTAAAGTTGAAATTAGCATTTGAAATTACATGCTTATCTGATAAATAGACATTAAAAACTTTAATTTTCTCTAATCAATAACAGACTGAAAACTAAAATTAAATTAAGAATAGAAAATTTCATAATCTAAGGTTATACAACAATGTCTACAGTATTAGAAATTATATATTGAACAATGTTAATTTTTTAAGCATAATGAAAATTCAATTAGAATTATATTCATGTCATTGCTCGATGTGCAAAAATATTTGTGAATGTGTACTGGCTAATGGAATTCTATAATTTGCATTTTCTCTTAGTTTACGTTCTGTGCAATTTTTATTCTTTGACAAATAATTATCATTGAAAGCATTGGATTGCCTAAAATATTTTTAACAAGTCTTGGGTCTTCTTTTTCTTTTATTTTGAAAGAATCATACAAACATTTACAGAAAAAGGCTTCATAGCATTTACTGTTAATACATTTTAGAATTGAATAGTTTGCGTTATGCACAGATATATCATATCCACTGTTGGAACTGTGTCGTACTATATTTCGTGCCGTGCTCGTGTCAATTTTTACAAAAATTTTCATGCACGGGCCGTGCTTGTGCCCACATTAAAATCCATATAAAATATATTTGCTATTTTTAATTCTAAATCTATTCATTTTCATTTTTAAATCGAAATATTTTTTCTTGAAACTATTGAAACAATTTGCCGCTAAAAATATTTAATTCATAAAGGTTTAATCTAGGATACTTTTTACATTCAACGAAAATTTTTAGATTTTTTTGACGTGGCAGTGTTGTGCTGGAAAAATTTTTAAATTTCGTGCAGTACTTTCAAGTGCAGGGCATTGCTCGTGTCTAAATGCGAATTTTCCTGCCGTGCGCGGTTCCAACACTGACCATATCGCACTCATATAGCAATTAGTGCTTCAAAAACTATAATTATTTCAATTATGCTGTAGTTGTTTAATTTCAAATTTCTAAGAATATAGGTTAGATCATTGATTATTAAGTTTTGTAAATTTCATGTTTTCTTGAAGTAATTAACAAAATTCTAGCATGTTCGCATTTGAATAACATGATTGCATTTGAATGTATTGTCATTCATTAGATTTTCTAAGTGACTATTTTTTCATATTGGTCTTTTAATATTTATTTTTAGACTGAATTCATCTGCCCTTAATTGAAAGATACTTCTGTTTTCCTCAATTCTAATATTTTATTAAAATCAGGTTGTTAAAACAAAAAAGTAGAATAATCAGAATAAGTCTAAATATAGCAATTTGGTTCTAAAGAGCGTAGAGAATCACTTGTCATCGGGTATGCACTTGGGAAACCAACAGTTCCTTGTGAAGATCACAATTTGATTGAAATAGAATGACATTTAATTCCCTTAAATAGTTTTATTGCCAAGATCCGTACTTTTTAAATGAATATAATGAAGAACAGATATGCTGTGATTCAATGAAATACTTAAATATCTATGCTGCACTTTCTGATCAAATGCTTTAGAGAAATCTAACATTAATACCATTTAGCAATACTTTTATCTAAGTCAGATAATTTTTTCAATGCTCAACTACGCGAAAAAATCATTCCCCAATAATTTTTATACTTGTTTGATAAGAAAAGGTCTCACAAAAATGGAATAACGATGTTGTATCAAGAAGGTTAATCACATGTAGAGCGATGGAAATTAAATGTACTTGAACTTGTATGAATTTCAAATGACCATGGTTAATAAACTGGTATTGGATGATCGAACTGCGTTTAATTCCGTCAATAATAATTTAATAATTAGTAAAATACGTTCCAGATTTATTCATGAATATTTTGGAATTTGATCCTAATAAATTAATTAGTGTAATTGATGGTATTCAGTGGTTATCGACCAACTCAAGACCTGGCATTACGTATCGGTCATCAGTTTTAGCAAGTGTGGCTGATAAACCATCCACTGCCGATTTTAAGCGTATCAATAACTGATAAGGTATTTACATCATCAAAGTTTAGTTTTATCATATGGTTATTTTAAAGAAAACCATTTTGATGCTTCGTTCGGCAATCCTAGTTGGTGTGTTTATTTAATTTTTTGGATAACAACGTTATCCATTGGTCATCCAAGAAATTGAAAAGAGTGGCAAGGAGTGCACTGGCAGCCGAGACTATCTCTATGCTTGATGCTATTGACTGTGCTTGTTATATTCGAAATTTTTTTGGTCTAGTGGAATCACTATTTATACTGACAGCTGTTCATTAATTATATCAGTTTTATCTAATTCAATTCCTGGTAAAAAAACGTTTAGCAATTAATTTTGAGTTCATTGGAGAAGGCATTGCAAAGAGTGAATGTAAATTTCAGTTTGTCAATTCATATGATATAGTAGCAGATTGTTTAACGAAACATAATATTAAAAGTTGCGATTCTCTTCTTCGTGCTATTAATCATTCTGATGACATTTTGAAAAATAGAAAATACTGGGCATGTGATTAAAGTTTAATATTAACACATGTTATTATTTAAACAAGTTGTCTAAACCGAACCGGTCTATTTTGTAAATATGTAAATTTTGTTACCGTGCTCATAAGTAGTTTGTATACCAATAAATGAATACGTTCTTATTACTATTTTATTATACTATAACAATTTATCGATGCCTTTAGACAATGAAGTGTGAGTACAGTTCCGAAATAACAATGCTTAACCCATAAAACCAATAAAGCCTTCATGAAGAAAGCATTTTTAAGAAGTTGGTTAATTTCTTTACTTGATGCAAAAAAAATTAGCAAAAAGAGTGATGGAAAACCGATAATTCTAGAATTCTGAATTCGTGGTTCAGTTTAGCTGTTGCTAAGACATTTCTCAAGAAAACTAAGAATTGCTTCCCATCAAAGCCTTTACCTTAATGATTTGCAGAATCTATCTGAGGTTGTCAAAGCATACTATGTAAATCAATAAAAATTGATAATTTAATCATTTTTATGATTAGTATTTTTCGATTTGTGTAACTGGTCATAGTAACTGCTATAATTGTTAAATTATAAAGAGCTTAGCCAAGGCCTATTGTAATTAAAGTCTAGCGATTTGCAAATACAGAGCACGAGGCAATATTAACTCATATTCTAAAATGCAGAGAATTATTGCAATCCGTTTAGGCACTTAATATAAAGAATATTACTATAATTGCCTCCACCTCTGTAGTACTTATATCATTGTATTCCCAAAAACAAGCAAAAACTATACATATATATATATATATAATGTATATATATATATATATATATATGCAGTCTTGTTTAGGAAAATAGCGCATGAAACAAAAATTTATTTGAAACGGAATATTTCAAAAACAAATGAATTTATCGATAAAATAGTTTGCCTGAATGTTAGAAGAGTCTCTTTAGTACTTGATGGGGTATCCGTTGTTCGCGACTGCCATCGCCATTCGTCTGGGTATCGATTGAAACAAATTTTGGAAAAATGCGTCAGGTATCTTGTAAAATTCTTCTTCCTCAATTCGCCATAAATTTCGAATAGTGACGTCTGATCTTTTATCCACTCTGGTTTTTAGTTCCACCCATCCGTTCTCTATTAGGTTGATATCAGGAGCTCTTGCGGGCCAGTCTGGGAGGAGGGCCACGCCCTTTTCTTCCATGAATGCTTTAACCTCCCTCGAAACATGACAAGGGGCGTTGTCTTGCTGCAGCAACTGATCGTCTTCCATTATTGGCATAATATGTTGTTGCAATATGTCAATATATTGCTTACTGTCCATTGTTCCGTCGACTTTGACTATTTTTCGGAGACCTGTTGCCCAAATTGCTCCAAATACCATAATTGACTGCTGACGACCCGTTACTAAAGGACATAAATATTGGGGTTTATAGCGCTCAGCGGCTCCTCTTGGGCGTCTAACAAACTCCATGCGTCCTGATTTAACTTGAATACGACTCTCATCGGTGAACACAACTTTACTCCAATCTGAGACGGTGTTCTTTAATTTTTGTTTGCACCACGCTAGACGGGCCAAAACGTGATTTTTGTTGAGAAGTGGCTTTCGGGCTCCATGTCTTCCAAAGAGTCCATATTTCAGCAAAATGCGGCGTACGCTAGAGGCATGGTACTTGTGGCCATCTGTCCAGTCATGTTTTAGCTCTTTTGATGTGAGTTTTGGGCAAAGACGTGAGAGTCGGCATAAATTTCGACGTGATTTTTCGGTCGACTTTGATGGTCAGCCAGTTGGTTTCTTGCGATCGATGCGACCCAGTTTTTGGTATGTCGTAACTACTCGGTAAACAACATGACGTGAAACGGATAACAAGTTTGAAATTTCTTTCTGCGATAAATTTTCGCGATGTTTCCGAATGATCAATTTTCGTTTTTCTTTTGCCCATGGTTTCGAAACGACAATTATCTCGACTGACCTGTTTGATCAACAAGCAAGACTGATCTGCATGCAAAATATTTACAAACAATTTTTTTCATGTTACTTAATTAATTAGTGGAAAATTGATTGAATTTGGTGCACCGTGTTTTTGCATCTATGCGCTATTATTTCAAACAAGACTGTATATAATATATATATATATATGCTGGTAAACCCTAAAAATCTATAATTTCATTGTACTTCAAATAAGTTATTACAATGTTTTTCATTTTATTTTAATGTTATTTTGAAAATTACTATAGAAAACGCAATGTTGCAATAAGCATATACACGGATGGTAAAATTGTTTAATTTTTAGCTTCCATTAGTCAAGCAGTTGGATACATTAAACTAGTTTTTGCTCGAGATTTTGTTTCCTATTTTTAGTTTGCTGTACTGTAAATCGTGTGTCCGTCACTATAGTTGTTCTTAATTGAAATATATTTTTCCTACCTCTTATACATTATTTTCGTGATGCAATGCAATGAAAATATAATGTTTTGTATTGCTATAAGTGGATTGCGTTAGCTAAATTTCTTTTTCAAAGCCATATACTCAAGTCAATTGTTTTAAAATACATCGTTCAAAAATTATTCAATGAAGTATTAATTTGTATTGAAGACTTGTTTGGCTTTTGATCATTGACTAAAATCAAAATCTTGATGTCTTTTTATGAATAAATGAAAAATAATTGTTATATTTTTATTACGTAAATTTTAAATGAAATCGATGTGGAATGTTTGAAAGACTGCTTAAGCTATTATTTTGACTTTTGAAAATAGCAAATTTTCATAATTGGCAAGCACTTACGCCCCGAGAACGCACTACAATCGACTTTTTAGCCTTTTACATAAATTTTCAAACCAATTCACTTATGTACATAAAATTCATTCCTAAATGTGGTTTAAATGTATTTTCATTTAAATAAATTTAAAAGAAAGTCATTTTCAAATTCCAAATGTGTAATATAAAATATTAACAAGTACAGTGGTGAGACATAAACTACAGTAAAAATAACTGAACACCACTAGTTACTTTGAATATGGGCAAACAAATGAAAGATTTAGCATACTTAGCATTAATTTCAAATGTTTTTAATTTACAAATATAGGTAATTGCTGTAAAAAGAAAGTTTAAAAATAATAGATTTACTATTATATTTGTAGCAGATTTATGATTGCCTACTCCGAGTTAGCTGCCAGTAAATTGCATATATATATATATATACACCTTTAATTAGTACAAAGAAAATTAAATTATACTTATTTAAAAGGTATACTTCATAAACTCTTATATATGTTTCACAATGCTGGTGGCTATTACGTAGAAACTTTCAGAACTTTTTTGACACCAGGCTATCGAGCTTAAAGCAAATGCAATTTAGATACTTTTAAGTGAATTATTTTTTGATAATTTGACATTGATGATGAATAAGGTGTGACTTTGTGACCATCCCTATATCCTAATTGGTATTATTATTTATTAGACCAGTTAAGAAGGAATTGTTTTCTCGTCTTCTGTTTGTCTGTTTGTCAGCTAGACTTCTCAAAAAGTAATGGATGGATTTTATGAAAAAATATATCGAGATAAGTATTGGTCTAATTTAGATTCCAATAAATGTTTACAGTGATTTGGTTTTCTGTCTGAGATCTAGAGTCAGCTTTATGTTCTTGTAGTAACAAGTATCCATACATCAAGGGTGAATGAAAATGCATAGAATATTTTTTGGCAAGCCAAAAAAATCTATATCAAATTCATCGATTACCTCCAAGAGTTTTAACGAATTCCAACAAAACATTTCTGAATAGTTTTTCGGAGCAAAAGTACTTAATCAAAACTACAGTATGATACATATCGGGTATTTGCAGTCTCTGATTGCTCTTGTTTTGTGTTAGTATTTGTCACCAAAGTAGGTATGAAGCATTTCAAAAGATATACGGAAATTGCATGAAAAGTGCTGCTCCAGAGCCAAGCCTTGCAGTAATCGATTGTAAGAAGTTTAAATAATATGGCAATGTATTACAATACAATATTTTAATTTTTACAGAACTACGTAATTTAATCAGTAAAAATCACGATTTTTTGTTGAGCTAGAAATGCAAACTACGTTTGATTTTAGTTTCAAATTTTTTAGAACTTTGCTAATCCACCTTACTGTTGTCAGCTAATCAAAATGTACATGTTTAACTATTGAAACGTAAGTCTATTAGTATGCGGACATATAGAATGCCAGGGTTAGCTTGTGCACATCCGAAGCATTTTACATTAAAAAGTACTATTTTAACATAGTTTCATTCGTCATAATTATTTGTTTCCTTTTATAGATACTTTTGAAATTGCATTGTATAGTCAATGTTTGCCATTTACTTGATTATTGGGAAATTATTTTATGTCTCCAAAATTGAATGTAGCGTAATCAAATCTGATGATTTCTTGTGAATAATTGGTTTTCACCACTTTCATTGATAGCCATGACCTTTTATAATGTAGAGGATAATGTTATGCAGTCAGGCGTTGTTAGGCCCTATGCTAGAACACTATTATGAATGTTATCAACGTTGCTTATTTTTTAACAGTTGAGTTGAGAAATATAAAAAATAGCAAGGTGAACAGAATGTTTTTAATGAACACCTTCCGAAAATATTGCAATGTATGTTGCAATATATTGCACTATGTTGCAATATGATCGTGATGAAATTCTGCACCAATAGTGCAATATATTGCATTAGCAAAATTTTTCAAAAATGAAAGTCATTCATTGTGACTACATGGGAGCATTGAAAAAAAATTCATGGAATTCTGACTAAATTCTATGGAAAATTTTAGATGTTAGTTACGAGATCTGCCGTCTTTTTGTACAACTTTATAGCTATGTTCACTACATTCATTTTGGTAGACAAACATGAAATATCATGATGCATTTAAAATACAATTAATATTATTATAGGCTTCAAGAAAGACCCCAAACGACTATTAGCTATCATATTTTATTTCGACAATTATAACCGTTCGTAACTGTGAGTGAGCAAAAGATAAATTTAAGCATTGAAAAATATATAGATATATTGAAATATATTCCTCCCGTNAGAACTTTGCTAATCCACCTTACTGTTGTCAGCTAATCAAAATGTACATGTTTAACTATTGAAACGTAAGTCTATTAGTATGCGGACATATAGAATGCCAGGGTTAGCTTGTGCACATCCGAAGCATTTTACATTAAAAAGTACTATTTTAACATAGTTTCATTCGTCATAATTATTTGTTTCCTTTTATAGATACTTTTGAAATTGCATTGTATAGTCAATGTTTGCCATTTACTTGATTATTGGGAAATTATTTTATGTCTCCAAAATTGAATGTAGCGTAATCAAATCTGATGATTTCTTGTGAATAATTGGTTTTCACCACTTTCATTGATAGCCATGNACCAAAGTAGGTATGAAGCATTTCAAAGATATACGGAAAATGCATGAAAAGTACTGCTCCAGAGCCTTGCAGTAATCGATTGTAAGAATTTTAAATGCAATAAATACAGATTGAATATATTGCAATAGAAATTTTCTAGCAATATAATATGGCAATGTATTACAATATTTTAATTTTTAAAGAACTGCGTAATTTAATCAGTAAAAATCACGATTTTTTGTTAAGCTAAAAATTTGAAATCTACGTTTGATTTTAATTTCAAATTTTTTAGAACTTTGCTAATCCAGCTTTACTGTTGTCAGTTATCAAAATGAACATGTTTAACTATTGAAACTTAAGTCTATTACTATGCAGACATAGAATGCCAGGGTTAGCTTGTGCACATCCAAAGCATTTTACATGAAAAAGTACTCTTAACATAGTTTCATTCGTCATAATTATTTGTTTCCTTTTATAGATTACTTTTGGAAGTGCATTGTACAGTCAATGTTTGACATTTATTTGATTATTGGGAAATTATTTTATGTCTCCAAAATTGAATGTAGCGTAATCCAATCTGATGATTTCTTGTGAATAATTAGTTTTCACACACTTTCATGTATAGCCATGACCTCTTATAATGTAGAGGATAATTGTATGCNACCGGGGGAGGGTTCCATTGTTAATAAAGTTTAGTGTTGCAGGAAGAAATGTTCTAGAATATCGCACATCTTTTTTCATAGCTAGTCTTACATTTGTCTTCGTATGATGTTTAGAAAAAACGATGCTTTTGTGCAGTGGATGATGTTTGTCCTCATATATCTTGTTTGCATATTTTTTTAAATAATCCATAGTGAGCGTTGTTAATAGATTGTATAAGACCCGTCTTTTCCAATTTTGTTAATTTAGCAAACAATTTAGAGGTTTTTTTAAGATCTTTTCTGTTTCTTTCTGTAATACGTATTGACCATGCAACAGAAGCATATGTGTATATGGGTAATACGCACGTCTTTAAAATTAGCCACCTTTTACTAAAGGATAGGTATTCAATGAAAAATGCACATATATGCTTTCTTTAAAAACCACTTCCACATGATTATTCCAATTAAAATTCTTGTTCAGCATTACACCAAGATATTTGATTTCACTCATCAAGGGAAATTCCATATTTTTGCACCATGTGTTGTTATTAACAATTGAGAGCATATATATATATATAGATATATATATATATATATACACGCTGTCAAAAGTTTACGATCACACTAACATTTTTCAAAAATAGACAAAAAATAGACGAAAAATCAAACTTTAATAGTAACAAACGGCAAATAACATAGCAGAATAGTAACGAAAACTGTCATAACAACTAAAAATATTTTCAGTGTCTTGTTGTGCTACTCTTTGCTTTGATTACGGCCTGCAATCGCTGCGGCATAGACGAATCCAATTTGTTACAATATTCAACACTGACCTCGGATGACCAAACCTCTTTGATTGCTTGGCACAACGAGTTGTAGGAAGTTGGACTCTTGTTGGCAACCTTTTCCTTTATCACCGCCCAGCAATTTTCAATAACATTGAGATCTGGTGACGAGCCAGGCTATTATTCAAGCAGATTAAAGTGTTGCTTGTCAAACCAGACCTTGACACACTTGGCGGTATGAAAGGGAGCGCTCCGTCGTGTTAAAACATGGAATTCTGACGGCGGTGCATCCAGCCAGGAAGTGTTTCGGTGAGCAAGTCTAAATATCGCGTGGCATTCATGGTGGTTTTGGGCGCAGAAACTATAATCCGAACGGACCTCGCGCTCTAATGCTGCCCCAAATCATTACCGTGATCGGATGTTTCACGGATGGCAATACATAACGGGCATTGTATCGTGCATTTGGTGGCCGCCTGATGGTGTTCGTCGAATATTGGAACTTTGAGATGGTCGATTCGTCGCTAAACATTACTTTTGCCCAGTCTGTGGCGGTCCAATCGGCGTAATGCAACGCGAAGGCCAGTCTATCGGCAATATTATTTTTTGAAAGTCTTGGCTTGCGAGCTACTTTATATGATTTCAAGCCCACATTTTTCTGCAAACGTCGGCGAATTGTTCTGGCACTTGGTCGACCACCCAAACTTGCCCTGCTAGACACATTGGAAACGATAGGTTGAATCACAACGGCGCGTCGAATTATCAGATGAGTCCTCTTCGTGTTTGCACGTGGCCGCCCAGATCGAGTCCAGCTCTGATATGATTGCGTTTCTCTCATTCTGTNTATATATATATATATATATATACTATCAATTGTTAATGACAAAACACGTTGCAAAAATATGGAATTTCCCTTGATGAGTGAAATCAAATATCTTAATACATCTATATTGAAGGTTTCTGGGAATGCTTACACTGATTTATTCCATTTTAATTCACTTGAATTTAGGCTATTCTGTACATTGAAGTAAGTTAACTTATCTTGAGGTTATACCCGATGTTTATGAGAGCTGCTTACCGATGATCTCAATATTTCCCTTTAAGTGACATGAAGGGAGAATTTACTCACCATTTAGATTTATATTATTAGAAAAAGTTGTGGAGAACTCTTAATGAGACCTTTATTAATATACACAAACTCATAAACTTATTTTTACAAACATGCTATTGTTTTTCAAACTACGAAATAGCTTCTAGTTTTGGGAAAGTTTATTCTTATAGTTAGTAAGAAAAAAAGCAATAATGTAAGCAAGAAAACTATATGGGATACTTAGGAATGATTTCCAATCGCTGAAACCAATATTTAATTGGCTTTAAATAAATCCCAAAATCTTGTTATTTGATGACGCTATATCAAATATAATGATGGAATCACAATTCTCAAAATTTTAAGTTGATATTAGTGATATGAAGAATATTTTTGCAAAGCTTCGTTCTAATATAATCCAATCCAGGATAGGAAATTCCACTGACCTGAGGAACCAAAACGCCCATTTCGATTATGGTTAATTAAATATTTCTTACTATGAATTACTAATTAAGAAAAGTCAATTTTACTAAATAGATAACTTATATCAGTCAGATATTTTTACAATTAAATTTTGCATGAGTTTATTTACAGTCAGTTCATTGCTGTCCGTTTTTATTTCTGTATAACGAAATGAAGGCTGGTGTAGGTGAAACCCAGATTGGGTGCGAAAATGACAAATTCATCTTTGGATTGATAGTTTCCACTTGAAGATTCATCTTTTTCAATTTGATACATGGTATAATCTGAGCATAGTTTCTTTAAGCTTTGAGATTTTACCTCGTCTGGTTGAATTTCACCGACAACTTTGTACTTTCTCTCTGAATTAGGAATCGCTGACGAATCAATGACATCGCCAATATAATCCAGCAAATCATAGAAAGCGGTTGGTGACACGAAAACATCATCTTCGAATTCTCCAACTGCGCAGTAATAACCACTCTTAAAGTTGCCGTTATATTTAAAAGCAAATTTATGATAATTGAAGTCAAGTAACATCGTAAAGTAATTGTTTCTACGATTCACGGTGTAATTTTCAGTGTTTGTATCGAGGTCTGTCCCCATATCTTGCCTAAGATTGTCTTTATCGTTTTGAATTTCACATGTTTTATGCTTATGATGACGATGATGTCTAAAATGAAAGCCAAACAAGCGATAACTTCCAAAAATTATTACAGCTCCGGCAATGATAGCAATAATCAAGGAGCACACTGAAAAACACTTGCCGCATTTGGAAGGTTTGCTTTCTTTCACTTCTATTTTGTCGTCAACGGGAATCTCCAAAGGCTTCTTGCCATTCTCATTTTCCTTATCTTTATCGTTGTGCAGGTTTGGAAACACAGTCATTTCTTAGCGACGTTTAATTTTGAAATGAATATACATTACGTACATTTCTTGGATTCTGTCCAGCTGTTCTGATTTTAAACGCTCATCTAATATGCACATTGCAATTAGAAATTGAATTGGCAAGCACATTGTGGTAACACTGCAATAGAGCTACAATAATTCTAAATTCACTAAATTCGCTTTACGTCCTGGCTTGTTATTATTGCCAAATAAATTGACGTGTACATGCTGTGCATTAATAGTTGTTGCACTGGTCTTATAATAATTAATGTAAAACAAAAGAATGTTCATAGGGCTAGAGTTTGTTAACAGTCAATTTAGAGATGGAAACCGGCAACCAGTCAGCTAGTATGTACTAGGGCAGTTTTATTTTTTCCAATAGAGCTAAAAATTAAAAAAATTGTTGTGATAAACAGTTAAATTTTGGGAGAAAATCCAATGAATATTTAAAGCTTGGGAAAATTCAGACTTTTCCAGTGGGGTGGGGATCCGTGGGGCCTTGTGGGTGGTATGGAGGTGAAATGAAATATCACCCCATGGGTTTCATGGATATTGGTGGAACTAGTATTGTAATTCTAAACTCCATGATAAGAGTCCTTTAATTGCTTTTTCAAATGAAGTGAGTAAACTTTAACGATGAGAAAGTACTTGCTATTATAACTGTTCTCCATCTCAGAAATACTATGCATCATTCACATTAGTGAAAACAATTTTGAAGGTCATGTTGGTACTGAAGGTGCTCTCAACCTTAAAATTCATTGGAAGGCAGCAATCTTGAATAATACTTTTGTTGAAATTGTTTTACACAACTTATAACAAAAAATATGTACTACTTCTCATCATTAATTATTAACATGACCGAAAAGTCTTGAGAAAATGTTTGTATAATTAGTCACATATTAGTAAACAATTTAATTAACCGCGTGACTAACTTCTGCATCATTTTTGCATCGCATAATTCTTTTGGAATGAGGGTGCCCGTGTCCTCAGTGACTTTCGTTGAATGCGCCGATCTCCTCAAGGTTGTAAATAAAGATTAGTGTTAATTGAAAATAACCAAAGATTGAAAAATCTTCAAAAGTACTTCCTTGAGCTAAATAAACGTAGAAAAAAGCAATAGAAAATTTTTTCAAATTACTTTAGTAATACATTTTCAAATTTTTATCCATTTCTAAGCAAACTGCTTGAGGTATGGCAACAAGATATCATTTGCTAATATTAGCATTAAGTTGAATTGAAAGTTAATCAACTGGCAATCTTCAAGTAAAAATCTTAGTTTGTATTAATCCAGGCTACAGGTGGAGTTAAAAATTTTCTTATTCAAAAATTAAAGACCTGCTTCGTTTAAAGGTCAATTTTTAGAACTGTCAATAAATCCCATGTTGATAGTGGTAAATCCACTGATTTAATAAAGTATAGTAATAATTTTGTCTAAACAGATTATTCTGCTCATCTGCAGCATGTACTTAGCCTTCTTTAATTTTAGAAGAGAATTACTCGATTTCTCGAAGAATATTTAAGCATATTTTAAAATTATTTTTTCAAATGTATAAAACTTTAACTTTTTAAGTTGGATAGAAATGTCAACTACTGAGTTATATCATATGCATGTCGCTCAGTTACATTAATGCCATTAATTGAGGTTTATGACTGTTTACTTTTCGTTTACCATGCATTCTTGGCCATTCACTATCAGTGAATTAGGCATGCTAATGACTTTCAAAAGAATCAATGCAATGTATCTTACTAATGCGAAATTTGTTAGAAAATATATCATTGCTTCTTATTTAACTCTAAGTTATTCAAGATTTTTTCAAGATCTGTTAAAACTTTTTTGAAAAAATGTCTAAATGCCAACAACTCTCCAAAAAACATAAATAGGATACTTCCTTTTCCTTTTCATTTTTAAGATATGTCTAGGTCTTGCAAGCATATGGATATTTGTGCATGAAATCTCAAAGCCCAGTACTTTATTAAAATTTAAGTCTTAAATAAAAGGATTTGATTTTGCGATTGATGAGGTAGGGTCGTCTGCTTTCAGAAAAATAAGTATTTGCTTAACGTATGGACTTTGGACTGCATAATTATCTGAAAATTAGGTATTAAGAGAATTTGAATGGCTAAAAATAGAAATATTCATCTAGAGACAATATTCATAAGTACTTTAAGCGCAACATGCCTTTAACAAAAATTGTGGAATAAGTCGCGACATCCAAAATTTCCCAATATTTAAATGTAATCCAAATGTACGTATCATCAATACAGCCCAGTGTTGACACCAAAGACAATAAACTAATCAAAATCCGCGAAGTAAATTGTGCGTTGGAACTGTAATGCGGTTATAAGAAATAATTTTTCAAATTAAGCGGGGTTCTAAGATGAATTTAGAATACCAATTTTTAACTCAATTCTGATCACTTGTTTCAATTCCAAGTGCAATTCCCGCACTCAGGAATTGGTCAATTACAATTCCAGCACAACTATCAATTACCAATTCCTATAAAGGAATTGAAACCACTGCCTTCGTATACTTCGTAATCTTAGTCATTTAAACAGTAATTCTTCTTTACAAAAATGACTTACTATGCGACGATTGAGTTTGTACTTATGTATGTAGTTAGGAAAAGAGCCATTCGTATCTTGACTGAAATCCTGAGCATTCTTTTTATTCGCGAACGAAAAAGAATGAACGTCCACTTCATAATATATTACTCCGAATGAATGTTACCTCCCAACAATATTTTTATGAAAAATTCGAAACCGAAATACTTTCTGTGTGAATACTTTAATCAATCTTGTAATTTTAAATTTTGATATTAAATATTCGCTACTATCAATCTATCTATCTATCTAAAGTGCATAATAGAAAAGCAATTTTTTGTAAATTGACGATTCTCAAGTTAAGCAAATTATTTTTTGTCTAACGCTTTTACTAGAATCATTAATAACTATAAAAATAACATTGATTACAAATATGTTTCATCGGAAATATTTTTGAAAGTCCATCCACAAAACTCTATTTCACCATTGGTCTCCTTCATTCATTACAAATTGTATTTTCTAGTAACTTCCAAAATGAAAAACAAATTAAAACTGAAATATATTGTTCATTGATCTTGCTATTAGATTTGAACAATAGAACCGCAAATACCGTCAATTTGACGTCTAACATGAAATTTATAGATTAGACATCTGAAACATTACAATATTAAAAAAATTTTTGTGAACGCTACCTATTCTTAATGGAATAATTTATTTAAGATATACTTCTGATTTTTACAGAATGCGTAATTTGTTTGAATTATTTTATCTGACATTTCGTTTTCCTCTTGGCGCTGTTTCCAGAATTACTGCAAGAAATCCTATTAGAATCCTAACAAAAAAATTGAAATTTGAGTAAAAAGATTTGCAATTTGTACAAATTTTCAAAAATATTGATGAGCAAATTCTGAGAAATCCTATTATATATTATATGCAAAAATTATAGAGAATTGCCCAAAAACTTGCAGAAATTGAAAAAGATATGTGATGTGTGCCAATGTTATTCAAAGTTTCCTATATGGGGACTCTATTTAAAAAGTGCCTCTTATAATTTACAAATCAAAACAAGTCGGTTTTTTATTTTGAACATGAAGCCTTTTTCTTGGCAATTTGGAACACTAAATCTGTTTGATATTTGCGACCTAAATTCATGGAAATTATTTAAACTGTAGACAAGATGAAATATTCCTTGTCGAAATTATCTTTCACTTTTTGGTGAACAGCTCTGTGACATCCTTACCAGCAACTGTGACTCAATGTGTTATACCACATTGATTTCTTCAAATGTCAGATGAAGCAGTTACAAAAACAAGACCATTTTCATGTACCGTATTTGCAGTAGAGTTTTGCACCTTAAGCTAAATCTTGAAAGTCACTCGCAAAAACTGTATTTGATAATAAGTTTCTCAAGAAATGCTTTTGATTGTAAAATTTTTTTAAATGAAACTTATGATAGCGTAAGGCTATCTTTTGAATCTATGATCCAAATATTCAGTTGGGAATTAGATATATAAATAGCAACAATTAAAATTAAGGTAATAATAACTGCGATTTAAGGTATGCAACAATTTCTCCGGATCTAGTATTAATCTATAGAGCATGCTACATTTTTTAGACTTTAGGTTTGCCAAGTTATCCTCCCATTTCACTTCTCAAATCACATATTTAAAATTTAAGAAAACGATTACTTATTTCGCTGTTTAAGAAATGCTCTGAGATCCAACAAGGGTCTGCAGGACATAATCTAGTTACTTTAATGTATTTCCAAGTGTATTAACTGTTTGGATATCAGTTTTGATCATATATGGAAAATCATATAAGTAAGTACATTTTAAGCATTTTTATAGACTAAATTGTTTGATTTTCTGATACATTAACTTTGAAGTTATTTAGAAAATCCTTTAAGTTGGTTTTCATTTTCAAATAGTAGGTGCTTCTGCTAAATTATATCAATTTATTTGATTTCAAAAAAATGCTTGCAATTTTGATTAAAAAATGTACTAAGATTTCGTCTCCTGACGTCATAGTACTTACATGCTTAGACAACGCTTTGAAATGTTGAGATTTTGCCATTTGGATTATGACTCTGATGTAAGTAATTGTGCATTTTGAATTCAATAGCTCAGTAATTAAAATGCAACTTTGACTTAGCAAAACGTGAAATCACTGTTGCATGCAAAATTCGCCTCTTAAAATTGATGCACTTTTATCATTCAATTAGATTCGACTCATATTCTTAAAGTATTACACATCTGTTAAGATGAATAAACCACTACTATATTTAAATATTATATGAAATCATATCGATATGATGTCACTGTTAATAAATCAGACTGAGAAAATTACATACAAGTTCTGAGCTCTGGATGGATGCAATAATAGTCTTATCAAAGTATATTTTTTAGCTAAATTGTTAAATTTCTATTTATAGAGCAAAGAAAACTCGCACTTAATCACTTTGGTAATCCTAGATCCTTCAATTATTACTACGATTAGAACTACTTCAACTTCTTTGAATTTCTTAACCAACTTTCTATATCCGCTAATCTTTCCGTTCTTCTTGCTTTCTAAATTTCGGTTCATTTCTACTGTTAAGTCTGTTATGTTACAAACCTTTCCTTTTCTCTAACTTTATAATGTCTCGCCTCATTCGTTTTAGCAATGGTCTATTTCCAGACTATTTCGATCTCCTTATGCCACATGACTTATTTGAAATTTCCAAATAATTGTGGTTACTCAAACTATTCTGTCAATATGTCTCTCCAACGAGTTTGTCTTGACTGTTGGTTCCAGTGCTTTCATTATCAGTGTATCTGTTTTTCCATTTTAAACATTGTTGCTTTCTTCTCCATGCATTTCCATTTACCGATTATTTTATGCTTCTATCATCCTCTTTCTTTCGCACTGCTCTACTCTTTCTCAGCTTCTTAGATTATGTATTTGTATATTCTGTGAGTACTACGACCTCAGCACTTATTAGGCTTTCCCCTCCTTGCTCTTTGACTTGTACAATATATCCAAGCCTCTATTTTCAGTGATAGCTCTTGCTGTTTAGTCTCTCGGTTATTTCTTTTGCACCTAACTATTCCTATGGAGCATCATGCCTTTGGTATAGCCCACGTTCTAGTTGCCTTTAGGCTATTTTTACAACTTAATACTGGTTTTGCAAATGGACAGTCATCGAATATATTGTGGATATTTTAAAAGTTTGTATCCAGCATTTATGAAAAATAGGAAGTCAGTACATAGCATAGTTCTAATCATCCTTTATGTTGTTACAGTAGGGGCACCTGCATTAAAATTCAGAAGTCATGTTATCATTAATTATGAACAATATTAGTTCACATTTGAATGTGTGTCTTTTTCAAGAAATTTAAAATTTAATATCCACCTAATTTTTAACTACCCTTTATATAATATAACAAATTATTATATATATATTTTATATATATATATACATATATGTACTATATATCACATAAGAGAGTTCAATGCCTTGCTTTTTTTAAATTTTCAATTTTACTGTTCATGAGACAATATTTCCTAAATTTCACTGCGCCACAATGAAAAAAATTCAATTAACATGCTGGTACATGGGTAAAGGATTGGTGCAAATGCCTAGGTAAGACCTTTCATTGGACCAGAATTATGGATACTTCTAGTTATTACCAATATGTAAGTCATTTGTACAAATACAACCAAAGAAATGTTATAAAAAACCAGTTGAATACATGAAAAGTAAACACTATTTACAAAATATGAAGGCTGGTAACAAGTTGTATTGTTAGACATTTTAAACACAATATACATGTATTTACTGATTTTGTTATTCTTGATAACGTTGTAATTGTGATATATAAATGTATTTTATAGACTCCCAATATTAAATTTTAGAGTAATCATTTTTCAGCAAGCATGGAGAAAATATGATATTACTAAATTTTTGAGCGATTATTTAACCATGTAACCTAGAAAGATTATGAAATATGTAGTGCAAGCCATACTTCATTTTTTATCATTTTAGCAGCTCCCTTCTAGTGCGACAA
>CABFPE010000014.1:1354200-1379798 GCA_900660155.1 Hofstenia miamia
AGCAAGCATGGAGAAAATATGATATTACTAAATTTTTGAGCCATTATTTAACCATGTAACCTAGAAAGATTATGAAATATGTAGTGTAAGCCATACTTCATTTTTTATCATTTTAGCAGCTCCCTTCTAGTGCGCCAAGCACTAATCAATTTTGAAAAAATTTGAAAAAAATTTGTTTATGCAAAAGTAAGAACTTCACCAAGTTACAGAGCTGAATTTGAAAATATTTGATTTTTTGGGACCCCTAATATATGTATATATAAATTATAATTCCGACATATTTCCGCTTTACTGGTATCATCAGGCAAATTGCTAAACTTTCCAAACTAATTTAATGTGTAGTCTATACAATACCAAAGAATGACCAATTGAAAATGATTTGTAGGCTTAGATAAACTTAATGCAAGCAAGATTTAATTGCTTATTTAATGGATGTTCTTGATTAGATATTTTAATGGTCTCACGAGATTTGGTAAAATGGCATTGTAAAATGGTCTTAAACTAATATCCAATTTATATTTTGATGCTAGAAACTTTTTTATATAGTTAATATAATATTCATGTGTTCTATATGCAGAATTTGAACAATTCTGACATTCGTATTTGTCCAGTAAAATCATTTAGCAAAATTGGTACTTTGTCTGTATTCTAAGCTATATGTGATGTTATAATAGTTGTGTATATAATCTCTTATATATATATATATATATTTATTTTTTAAGAATAAATTCAAAATATCAGGAAAAATTTACACCTGGTGTATGCACATTGAAACGTAATTCAAAATCTGACATAAACATCGCTTTTCAATTTCGATTTCTTGTGTAAGTGAACAGGGAGATACAATAAATAAGGCTGAAGTAGCAAAGACCTCCAAATTGTTATTAAATCAATTAACTGAAGCATTCGGAGATTTTTTAAAGAGGAACAGCCAATTTGTTTCAATTGCACTAACGTATTTAACACTAGCAAGTAAATAAATGGTTGTGAAAATATAATAAATTTTATTTATTTCGAAGTGAACAATCCCACGTATTTGCAAAAGATAAGACTTTGACAATATGACAAACGATAAGACGGCAAAAATAAATAACTTTCTCAAATATATAAATTATTAAATTTACGTAGAAACCTTATTCTTTTGAAAATGATAGCATATGCCTACAGTCAAACTTTTTATTCTAACATATTTTAATATGTGATTCAGTCTTCATTGGGGGGAGAAACTTAGTCTGCAAGTAGATCCCAATTCTAAAGGCAATCCAATATCCTTGCTTTGATTAGAATCTATTTAGTTTTGTTAGGAGAAATGTAAAATTTATTACTACAACGGCAATGCTTGGTATATTTTAACGAACAGGTAATTGGATCTATACAGATTCCCTACATGTTTTGTTTCTTTAAAAACGTAATCAGTGCTCAATAGATAAGTGTGTTTTATTTTGAAATTTTATCATTCTTTTGTGTGAGCCTAAACTTTTAAAAACGTTGCATGAATAAAAATTTGTCAAGCTTAAAAAGGATAAAAAATATAATTCGCTCAAACTCCTTTGAGGATTTCATTAATATATTAATGATTCTTAAGGCATTTAAAATTTAAAAATGTTTTATGCATACAGGAAACAAATAAGATAATATAAATGTTTCTTGCTTTTTTGCCATATAAATTTGTATCCTAATTACTCAATTTACATTATTGTTTAATGCTGGTTATTGTTTACAGGATGTTGTAAATACTTGCGGATTAGCTGATGCGCTTTGTATTTCCATTTTTTAAAACGCAAGAATACATGAGATATTTTTAGAAACAATTGTTTTCGTTCTCAGCCAATAGCAAATTACAAAATGACAATGAGCTATTCGAATTTTATTTGCTTTGATAATCCATCCGCTGATGCTTTTCGAGAATTATATTAAATTCAACATTTAAAATGCAAAATTAATCAAAAATAATTTAAGTTGAGATCTATTAAATTTCAATAATATGTAAATATTACTCTTTTAATATGGGTGTATTTACTGAAGCTAATGTCCTGCTAGTTATAAATAAACTCATTTTTTACTTTTTTGCAAATTCTAAATTATTTCAAATTTTTTGTATAAATTAGACCTCAATGATGATTTTTTAATTACATTCTCCTACGTATGAAAATTTTTTTCATTTGAGGTAGAGGATTTCTGCTTTACCTATATATGGCTTTCACTTGTGTAACTCATTTTGGCAAAAATTATGCCAAATACTATTGGCTGATATTACCAATATGGGCAAAGAAATGTTTTCAATTGCATTAACATTTGCTTGCTAAATGAGAAATGATTGCTGTCATGCATGATCACACAGATCCATTATCAATTAGGTAAATTATAATAAGTAAATTTTTTCTTATGGTATTATTTTTTCCTTATCTTAACTGATTTGAAATCAATTTTGTTAACCTTCCCCAAGTAGGCTATTCATCATCAACATCTACGTACCTTAAATTACCTAATTAGTGATGAAAAATTTTTCTTCTCTAAGTATCATCTGAATTCAAAAAATAGGACTAACTTTCAAACATAACTTACTAAGGGCACTAAAATTAACTCAAATGTATAGTGAATGCAATATAATTTATGAGAAATGTCTTGCAAAATAAAATTTGCATTTTAAGTTTTTAAATTTCAGTGGATAGGAATTATTATACGTTTTCAAATTATAGAATTTTTTTAAAGTGAATAAGAATGGAGCTTAAATAAGCGAAATGGGCATATACTTAAATGGAACTGCCCGGGCCTGGCTTCTTTGCTTGAAGATACAAATGGAGCAATTCTTCAAATGCTTTCAAATTTTGGTTTTAGCTGCAACAAACCAAAACCCATTCATTTTTACTAAAATCTGTACAATTATATATAATAATGCGCGATAAATGTAAGTCTCTATATTCAGGCGGTACAATGTATTATATAATAACATATAGGTTACCACCTGCTCTTCCCCCAGAGATTAAATTACGACTACTAATGACTATACGTAATAATGTTTCATTTAAATTAGGCATTAATGTAGTTACTTAAAAAATTCTAAGAACTGCTATCATGCTATGAGCTAGAGATTTTAACACATATCACGGCAAATTTCAAGTTTCACTCATCAAGTGAGTATTATGTACAGTGAGAACTACATAGAGATCTAACATCTATCTGATAACGGTATTTTGTAAACAGGATGGTGTTTAACTTATTTCATTTACATTGTGCCAATTCATGGCAATTGATAGCAATCAATATACGTACATGATCATCACGATATATGTAATCAACTAAGACCACATTCAACCTATAATTCACTTATTTTCCAATACTCGAAAATCGTTCTTGAAAAATATTAATAGATTCATTCGTAAATATGCTAAGCATTCTAAGTATATTTATAAATTATGTAAACACTGCAAATTCTGAGTTTTAAGGAATCCACGTATTTTTTTGTTTGTGGGAAAATAATTTTCTATAAAATGGGGTAGAAAAAGTACCTGTGATCTTATCAGAAATGCGTAAAGCAATGAAACTGGAAGTGAGAAAATGGTATTTGGAGATCATAAATTGTTAGCAAAGCAAATAAGAAGAATTCAGATGTGATTGATGAATTGTTTTCAATTTTATAGATTACTTGTAAAATGTACGGTTGTACAACAATAAAAATATTTACATTATGTACATAAATGTATATAAATGCCTATAGATCAGTAGCTCATTGCTAAATTTATTTAAACCCTAAGTAACACAGAAATTTTTTCACAATTTGATAAAGCTTCTTTAAGGTTTTTTTTAAATTTTCCCTAAATAATAAAGATATGTCAACTCTGAAAACACTACTTGATAAAGACTTTGTACACGGCGCATCAGGATTAGTGTTGGGTGGTTTATTAAAAGAAAACACGTAGTTAAGGCTAATTATTTCTACAATGGACTTTAGACCGCTTTGTTATCGGAAGAATTTCCATGATTTTGTAAAAATCGGATTATCCGTTAAAAAACAGTAAATATTTTAGTGTACTTCAAACACAGCAAAAATGAGTGAGACAAACACTCACCAAGTAAACAACTTTTGCAATTATATAAAAGATTATAAATTTTTTGATATTCTTACTATGCTTTGCGACAGGCTCAATTTTTTTAAAGTAATTTACATCTATTATTGCCATTTATAAATAATATGATGTTTTGAACTTTGGCAAATTTTTTAACATAGCATGTGTCCATATTGTTTTTTAACACTTAATGATTAGAATACGAGGATTTGATTCCCCATCTAAGGAAAATGCTAATTTGATTTAAAAAAATATGTCATTGCAAAAAAGAGCTGCTCAATGATATTAGCAATATATTAATATTAGCTATAAATATATTTTCTTATGGGATCGTGGTTCTTTTTCAAATTGAGTATGTAGGCCTCTTATTTGAGGGATTATTAATTATAACCGCGTCACATAACTGACTTAGAACTGTATATCTTTATTCCCCAAAAAATTAGCATTTTTAGTGAGTGGCTAAACTAACAGGTCTGAACCCACTTGCACTATATAAATATAATTAAATATACGTGCATATATATATATATATATATATATGTATATATAGATAAAAAAATATATATATTATAGATAGATAGATAGATAGATTGCGCTTGGGAAATTTACCACATTATTTTTGCAATCTAGAAACATTAATTATTTACAATTTACTGATTTTACAATGCCTCTTTGCATTATTGCAGTAATTATGGTAAAAGGCAAAGTACGCTTACACACCATAGTAATCATACTGGGTGTTCAAAATGTACAAAAGAATGCTACAATACAGAAAATACATGTGAAGATTGTATATGCAAAATTCAATCAGATGAAGAAAAGATTATGTGTGGAAGATGCATTAAGATGTATCATACAAACTGTATTGGAATTAATCTTCATGCAAGTAAACTTATTATTGAAAAAACCGGAACATTGAAAGGGCATATTATATGGATATGTGAAAATTGTAGTGATACACTAAAAAATGACAATGATATAGTGAATGATGTTGAAAAAATAAATGAAAATTTTCAAAATGCTGTCAGTGAAATGAAAAGCTATACAGACGTGCTAAATGAAAAGGCCCTAATAACATCAATAAGAATAGAGAAATGATCATATGAAGTGAGAATATGAGGGGATTCCTGAAAGTCAAAAAATGAAAAAATCAGAAAAAATAGAAGAAAAAAAGCAATAGTGCTCAAATTAATTGCTCACTTAGGCGGAGAAGACTTAAATGAAAATCACAAATCTGATTTATATAGAGTCGGTAAATACAATTTAAATAGAAAAACTAGTAGATCAATTCTGCTAAGAATGAAAGAACATATTTTAGCTAAACGAATTTTAATCGAGAAAATAAATTTATTGGAAAATCTAAAGGTCTTTCATCTGAAATAAATGAATTAAACATCAATAATATGGCCGTAACAGACAAAACTCAAATACTAAATCATTTAAATTCAACATTCAAAGAACTTGGACATTTCGATTTCGCAATGGCCATAGCACCCAAGACGCAATTCTATCTATTACTGAACAAATAAAGTGTAATATATCTCATAATAACTGCAGTTGTGTGCATTATTAGATTTAAGTAAGGCATTCAATTCAATGAATTTTGATATTTTGCAAGACAAACTTATAAATTATTATTTTGGTACTAAGCCAATTAATTTTATCATTAACTTCTTAAAAATAGACAGCAGTGCGTAATATTAAACAGTAAAAAATCAAGTTATATTACGACTGACTTGGCCCTATTTTATTTGCAATTTTTGTNATAATAAAACATGTTAAAAACAGCGACATTTACTAATATGCCGACGACACATGCCTAATAAGTACTGCAAAAAATGCTTTTGATGCTACAAAAAACCTCCAAACAGATATAGAAAAATTAAACAATTATTTTACAAATAATCAACTGAAACTAAAAATTGAAAAAGTCAATTTATAATTTTTTCACCGAAGGCACAAAAAAATCTAATAAATGATATAGAACTAAAGATAAATAATGAGTCAATAAAGCAAAATGATTCAGTCAGCTATTTAGGAGTGGAGATAGATAATAAGATTCAAAAAATGACTGCAGGCATTAGATATCTTTATCACTTACGAAATGTAATATCAAGCAATTTTCATAAACAACTGATACATGCTTTCTGTTTGTCTCATTTTCAATAATGTTCTTTTCTTTTAACTAACCTAAATTCGAAACATCGTATGCTTCTATCAAAGACATTTAATTAGTGCATAAAACCCTAAACTTTGCACAAAAGCATGATGAAGCATCAGTATATCATAATAAATATAAAATATTGTCTCTGTTCTACCAAATTCATCTGCATATGCTATCTATTTTATTTAAATTCAAATCTCTACAAACATCTCTCTTTTTCNATATATATATCACAAGGATTGAATAAAGAAGTGCAATTACAAGAAAATGCTAGCTTAAAAAAACAAAAACAACTAATCGAAGAAGGAGAAGAAAGCAAAAATGTAAGATTTTATAATCGAAATTTATATANGTTCTACCAAATTCATCTGCATATGCTATCTATTTTATTTAAATTCAAATCTCTACAAACATCTCTCTTTTTCCTTAATGACTATATTAAATTAAATGAACGATCGCAAAAGTTTCTGTGTTTAGATTAAAATTCTAATGGCTTTCATCACATATCAATTAAATTGTGGAATAATTTAGATTATGAAACGCGAATAGAAAAAAACTATAAAAATTTAGAAAAAAATTGAAGCAGTTTCTTCTAATAAAACAATATACATT
Organism: Hofstenia miamia; assembly: GCA_900660155.1. Lineage (NCBI taxonomy): Eukaryota > Metazoa > Xenacoelomorpha > Acoela > Hofsteniidae > Hofstenia > Hofstenia miamia. Next base: position 1,361,044 of record CABFPE010000014.1, read on the forward strand.
AGGAGACNGGTGAAAACTTAAATGAAAATCACATATCTGATGTATATAGAGTTGGTAAATACAATTTAAATGGAAAAACTAGTAGATCAATTCTGCTAAGAATGAAAGAACCGATTTTAGCTAAAAGAATTTTAATAAATGCTAATAAATTTAAAGATGACAATCCTTTTAATTATTCAATATATATATCACGAGGATAGAATAAAGAAGAGCAATTACAAGAAAATGCTAGTTTAAAAAAACGAAAACAACTAACTGAAGAAGGAGAACAAAGCAAAAATTTAAGAGTTTATAATCAAATTTATATAATAAACGCATTGGAAATAGTTGGAACAAAATTGAAGTTTCACAAATGTGACTGACAAAGTGTAATTACAACAATATTAAACTGAAACTAAGCATTAAAAAAACAATATTACAAAGCAAACTTTACAAAAAGTTTTTGTCACAATATCAATGGATGCTTATCAAAATTTATAGAATTTGAAGAAATTGTTCAAAATAATGATTATGATGCTATCGCATTACAAGAAACTAAGCTAAATAATGAAATCCCTGATGCCGCTGTACATATTCCAGGATATCATCTAATACGTAGTGATAGAGACATTAATAAATTTCAAGAAAATGGAGGAGGTGGTTTACTTACATATATTAGTCAAGATTACAGTCAGCATTTTCCAAAAATATTAAAGACACTACCTTCTCCGAATATTGAACTGCTAGCAGTTAAGTGTAGACCAACTTATCTTCCATCAAACTATACAGACATTATAGTGATAAATATATACTGCCCACCGAAGAGACGTAAAAGAGCCATGGACAAAAAACCAACTAAGAAAGCAGATAAGTTATTGCATTGAGAAATATCTTAGAAATTTCATCATCATCTATAGATATGCAAACCAAAAAATACTCAAATGTGCAGAAGCATTAGGATTAACAAATCTAGTAAACTTTCCAACATTTATGCCATCAAAAAGCCAAATTGATGCAATGTATGTTACAAACATTAATGAGTATTAATGCGAAATCCTCGCTTCTATTGGAAAAGTTGGCATTATCTATCATTATGAAATAGAGGTTGACCCACTTTACAATTGTCAAAACAAAGTTTCACGGAAGAAAATAATTAAAATGATTATGATGTTGAAAGACTAACATATGAATTACAAACAACAAATTGGACAGAACTTTTTACTAATTTAGTATCACAAACCAAGCACAAGTAATTGAAGAATATGTTTTATTTAGTATGGAAAAATGCAGAAGCCATTTTAAATATAAAACTACGTCACATACTAGACTTAGAGATGAGAAACTTGCAACACTTGCTAAAAATAAACTGAGGCATGAAGTTCTGCAATATAGCAGAACTCAATGACTGAGGGCTTCTAAAAGTAATGATATATCTTTAAGAAACCAATTGTAAAAAGAAATAACAAATTTAGTTAAGAAATTACTAAAAATGCCATTTTTCAAATCTAACCAAAAATGAATTTCAATCTGAAATAAAAAGAAATTTGAAACATCAAATGAATCTTAAAATCGATCTAAATGAAGAAATTAACTTAAATAATTATTTTACAAGATTCAATGAAGATCAACATTTAGATGATAATGGAATTTTAATGAATGTTAGTGAGATAAAGATTGTAAAGTATTTCGAAAGATCAAAGTTTTTTCTGCGCCTGGGAATTCGCAAATTCCAAATTGGCTGTTAAAAACATGCAGGAAGGAATTATTAACACCATTTTCCCAAATATTTAATTATTCATTTGAATGCTACGATTATCCTGATCATTGAAAACATGCCTTAGTAACACCAATACCAAAAAGATCTGGACTCTCTGAAGTAAGAAATGCTAAAATGTTTTTACCAATGTAGGAACAATGATTGGAAGAATTTTAGATTCTATTGTATTAGAAAAGTTCCAAGAAGAAATGAAAATAATTATGGATCCACTGCAATCTGCTTATAAAAAGAATAGAAATTCAACTGATGCTTTATTATGTACAATAGATTCAATGGCTAAAACACTTAGCAATAAGGAAACAGCAGTAGTAAAGGTCACATTCATTGATTATTCAAGTATGTTTAATACAGTACTTCAAAACAAATTATTAAATCAAATACATCCAATATCAAAAGAATTATGCCAATGGATAAGAAATTTATTTTTCAATTTCAAAAAATGTGTCAAATTTGGAATATATAACAGAACAAAAGAGCAAAATGTATTTGTCGGAGTTCCAAAAGGAGGACCACTTAGTGGCCCCCTTTTACAGCATACACGGATAAAATTAATTCAAATATTGTTAATTACCCAAATGTAGATATAATGAAGTATTCCGATGATACGAGAGTTTTGGGTAAGCTAATAACATCGACAGCTGAACAAGAATTTCTAAATTATAAAAATACAATGACAAACGTATTTGAACACTTTAAAGAATTAAATCTGAAGATTAATGCTAGCAAATCATATGAAATAATTTTTGTACATCATAATGTAAAAAACATCAATCTAATGAATTATGTTAGAAAAAAGATCGAAATTAAAGAAAATTCAATAGCAATTGCAGAGTGTGAAATATTTAGGATTATACATAAATAATAAACTGAATTGGGAAAAACATGTTGAATCTATTAGAAAAAAATGAATTATATAGTATCATCAGTTTCATATTTACTAAACTATATGAAGATTGACCAAAAACTATATATATTCAATATGTTAATCAAGCCAAATTATTTATATGCATCAAAAGTATTTGTAACAGGATTAACGAAAAAGGACATTAAAGTTTTAAAAAAACATATTAAATTATTCGCCAAGATTTCTAAACTAATCAAAAATCATTTATTTTCAATAATCAATAATGCATTCAAATCGCAATTTCTAAAAACATCAAAAAAGATATTAGACGATCATAATCATCCTTTAAATAAAAGATTTCAGAAAAGCAGAATGGAAAATACTAGAACTTTACTAAGATCAATACTAACACACAAAGTACTATATACTAAGAGATTCATTCCAGCAGCAATTCAATATGGATTAATAAGGAAGAATATCCAACATATAGAATTTTATTTATAAGAGTGCACACAATTTTCCTATTTATATTTGTAAAAACATTTGTAGAGGATAGATAGATAGATAGATAGATAGATAGATAGATAGCTTAGTATTGATATTCATATTATTGTTAGAATTATCTTTTCAAAAAATTTAAGAAAATCATTTCTAAAGATTTTAATGCAATAACCTCACAAAATCTGCAAAATCATCCTAGACCAAGTATACTCAACTCAATCTTAATAAATGTATAGAGAGGTCACTAATTTTTTTGTTTGTATTATATTTATTTATTGAATATATTTCACGAACATATCTTTATTCGAAATATTTTAACGTATTTAATTTTCTTAGCATAAAATTAAAGATTCAAAATTTTTATAATATTTTCGGCAATTTAATAATTAGCCTAATACAAAAGAGTTATCCAAATAGATCTAAGCCATTTGAAATTTAATTACTCCTGTGTCACTCGGTCATATCAATTTTGAGGTTATCTTTTGAAAATATGCTGAAAAGTAATTTGAAATCTAGCAGTTTTTGATACTTATATATCCAAGAATATTTCGTCCACATTTTGTCAATTGAAATATAATCGTAAAGGGAATTTTCTATAGCATAGTAGCAGGCGTGTAAATTCAAACCAAAATAAGTTGTCATTATAGTACTAACAGGAACCTAACCTCTATGACATTCACAAGTATTATCCTATGCACAAACTAAAACACTTGTCTAACTAGAACGGCTATAGAAAACCCAATTTGTAAGTACTTTAAACAAATGTGTAGCAAACGTTCTTGGTATTTTAATTATATTTATAAAGAGATAATTACATTCAAAAGAAATTTTAACAAATGTAGGCCATTGTTGAACTAAAGGCTTCGTTAGAATAGAAAAGAAAAAATTGATTTTGAAATTCAGAGAAATTCATAGGCTGAATGATATTAAAAATTTCTAATTGGCAGAGCGTTATATATATATATATATATATATATATCATAAATAAAACTGCTGAAAACACTTCTTACTCTGAAGGCAACTGGAATTGTGAATTGTGACTTTGAGTGGAGTGAATGATAGGCGATATCTTGATGAGCAAAGTACGTAATCGTGTTCTCAATGATTTGGAATGCCTTGTTTTCCTTAAAGAGATTTACTACACATAACTTATCACTCAAACATGAATATGTCTAATGATATTATTTAAGTACTATCAAAAACTACTTATTAAGTTATTTAGATAAAGGATGAGGTCAATCATTGTTGACCAAAATTTATGCATAAAAATTGCACGTTATCATGGTTCAATTTGCACTCTTTTTTGATAATTTACCAGTAGTCTCATACATTTGTGAATAATTAAATACTCTCATCTAGACAATAATTATCATGAAATTAAATCTGAAATTTAATTTGCTAATGGACGTGTTTGAGGTATATATTTATATAACTGAACAAAACAAATTACTCTAAAGGAATATTGAAGTAAAGTTTCTAAATTACGAAAATATACAACCAATACCATGGATTTAATAGATGGCATTTCGCAAATCAAATATAATCAAAACTGCATGCTTAAACAAAATTATAAACGTATTCCATAAGACGTCACGCTGTGACACAAATCCTTCTTTATTAAACTGAGTTGAGATTTGTAAACTATGATTTTGGTGGCAATCGTTTCTTGCTGTCTTTTTGTATACAGCACATCAGCAATAAATCACGATGAAGCCTTAATAGATTGGCTATTCAATAATCAAACGTACAAAAAAGAAATTCGCCCTGTACGACTTCACACTGAGCCTGTATGTGTTGACCTAGACATGTCCGTAGATCAGATGCAGAAGATTGTGGAAAAAGATCAAGTGATGGCCATCCAAGTGCGATTAGTTATGGTAAGTGGATAAAACCAAAATTATTTCTAAAAAAACAAATTTTTGAAAAATATTCATACCGACATCCTTAATCTCCATGGCAAACATAATTTAGCAATTGGCAATCATGGGCGTTAAGGGAAATGATATTATAAATATCTGTAAGTAAAAATTTGTTTTTTATCAACAATTAAAATATCTTCAAACTGCAAAAAATACTTGTAAGTAAACTGGATTGCAAAGTTCTGTCATAGCCAATTTTTACGTTTATGTGCTGATTGGTGGTTTTCTTGCCGGCCTGTGGCCAGCATTATCACCTAAGGGGTATCGACACGTATTCAGATATTCAGAACAGGTTGATGGGAATTTCGATTTTCTAAAAATTTAAACGAAAATTTCACCAAAACTGTACGTCATTTGAATTTTATGTTGCATACATCGGCGGGATTTGTTGACGGATGAGGTCATCTATGTAGCAATAATCAGCTAAAAGACCTTATTGAGAGCAAAGTTACAACAACTGAATTAACAAATTTTATTTTTACATGCTGATTTTGTTTTTGCTTTGTTGTCCAGGAGGGGTTGCCTACCTTTTCAGAGGGAGGGGTCTATGTTCCTCCTGTTACCAGATTATTCCTTTTGTGCGCCTACGTCAAGATACTACAATGCACTGGACTGAGAAATCATCCGCCAGGTTTGAATACATTTCGAAATTGTTGACAGACAATAACGCAGTTTATTAGATCACTGATCAAACATTCCGCAACTGTTTTATAAAATGCTTTTTCATGCAAATTGTAATATCTTAAAAAATACTGTCATCATATTTTGTGTCACAATTTACATCTATATGTAGATGAAAATGTTACGCCGATTTTCATGGTTTTTGATTAGGGTTAAAATGTAAGTGTTTCAAGGATAAGTGCACTATAATTAGTCAAATAGGTGCATTTTGGACTTAGCTAATAGTTTACGTATTAAGTACATCAACTTCAATCATTTTTGGACTTTTTCATTGGCTCAAAATAAATAAAATTCAAGGCCTTTGTCATCTCGTGTTTTTAGCATTCTTATTCGCAGTCAATTATCAAACAGTAGTTAATTTTGGTTGAAATACAAGTATGTTTAATAAGTTTTACTTCAGAATTTAAATTCAAATAATTGAAATGATGTGAGACTAATAAATGCTTTTATATTAAATATATTTCAAGCATGCTTCTTTTGAAAATTTTACTGATATTTTTAATTTAAAAAAATAAGTTGATCCTTTGTAGTTAACTTAGCGAAAATGGGGAAACAAAATTCCTCATCAATACATGTTTTCAGATTTTTCTAATATATCTGATATATAGTACATCTATAATAAACACAGAGGCAACTATTTTTGAGGTATGAACTGAGTATGATTTGATGTTATTTTGAAGCTAAATTATAAACTTTTGAATTTAATCACAAATCCAAAATCACTGTGTTAATATGTGTTTTACATATAAAACAACAACGACCAATTACAGAGTATTTTTGGCAAAGCACAAATGTTTAAGAAACATATTCAAAAGTATGTGCACTTTTTTCTGTAAGTTAATTTTACGACATTGGAAAGTGATTTATTTATCTTTAAGTCCACTGTGTTTTTTTAGTTCCGTTAAAATTTAACTTTTTATAAAATTTTCAAAGCATGTACTTTAACGGAAAAATACAAAATATTTCCAACATTTAGTAGTGTGGCTAAGCAAAGCAATCATTGAAATTTTTTACAATTACAATCAATACAACTTTGTGCGCGATGTAAAACAGATAGAATTGCATTTTTTTACTAATCTTGATGGTCAATATTGTTGAAAATTGCTAGTATCGCTTCGTTCAGTTCTCTCGATTGTTGAATTTTTTTCTGGAACAAAAACATTAGCCTTTAGGCATTCTCAAAGCTAAAAGTCACACACACACATACACACACACACACTGAGGTCTGGGGAGTGACTGGGCGATGAAAATCCAAAGAAGCTACAAATGAAATGAATAGCCAAAATTAAGATGTTATTTTCAAAATATATAGTTCAACAATTTTGCAACGTACGTTGTCATCTAGATTACACATCACCAACATAAACTCGCAGCTGTTCTATTAAAGAAATTAATTTTTACAAGATTATGTTTAATAACATTTTTAGTTTGAACTAAATTCAAAAAATCACCATGTATTTAACCAGAAATAATAATGCACATAATTTTTAACACCACTGTTTTTGAATAATTGAATTAAAATTTCTGTGGTTTATATTCGCAGAATACAGAAACAATTTTGCAGTAATTACCAGATCGCAATTTATTTTAGTCTGCACCGGCTTTATGAATCACAATTATGAAATGTCTGAACATGACAGTTACAGCACTTCAAACATTAGCTTATATGTAATTACGCAGAAGAAACTTTCAGCAACAAAAATTTCACTTGTATTCAAAAATGACGGAAATCTAAGGACCGGATTGTCTACAGATAATAGAAAATAAGATCCGTTCCTCCGAATTATTACTGAATTCATTAATACATATATATTATTGAATCCATATTTCTCAATTGCTGACTTTAGGAATGGAACGACTACCATTTACAATGGGATCCAAGGGACTTTGGTGGATTGACAGAAATAACAGTTCCAGCAGAATGGATATGGAAGCCAGATATTGCTTTGTACAATAATGCTGATGGATATTTTGACATTACAATTCTTACAAAGCCTTGGATTGAGTCAACTGGAAAAGTCCGCTGGGCGCCACCATCAATATACAAGAGCAGCTGTCGCATCGATGTAACATACTTTCCATTTGATCAGCAAATCTGTGAAATGAAATTAGGTAATGCATTCAGATAAATTCCGAATTCCGTCCAAAAATGTATCCTTGGAAAAATATGTACGTTTTATAACTTTAATATATACTACATTACATTCGATTTTATCTACTTCTTCTAGCCAACATATGAAGTGCTGAAGAGATTCATAAACGAAATGAAAAAATACCATTAGTCCAAATGATGACTATGGGGTGAAATTTCAAGCATAGTTTCTGTGCCGTTTTCGACCCCTGATGAATTTTTGTTGCACTTGAAATTTATTTACATTTTTATTTATAACTTTTTAGCAGAATAATAGTAAATTCCAAAATATAATTTTTTCCTATTACTATACTTAATTTGATTGGACTTGCAATTTTCGAAATTCTCGGCCGTTCGGACTGAGGCCATCTCTGCATTAACTTCTGTTAATTCGTGACTGCCCTGTTGATTCCGCTTTATATGTTAATGCGTAACTAACACTAATTATATGCAGCAATATTTTTTGAATATGAATATATAAAGCAAACAATTTGCAAAGATAAAGCTTCTTCAATGATACATAATTATATTTTAGAAAATTTATCAAACGATCTGAAGTTTTAGACGTATATTCCTTGATCTTTTTCTATGTTTAATCAAATTCATTTGTCTACTGACAATGATAATTTAGGACCTTGGAGTCATTCTACAGATCAGGTGGATGTTACAGCAAAAAGGTTTGCAAACTTAAAAAACTTTAAGCCAAACGGTGAATGGCAAGTTGTGGCAATTCCTGCTCAAAAACATATTATCTCATATGAGCAGTGTTGTGGTCGAATGGCATATGCTGATGTTACCTACTATGTTCTTCTCCGAAGAAAATATCTATATCTTACAATAAATTTAATAGGGCCATGTGTACTTATATCTCTTTTAACAATTGTTGTGTTTTATGTACCCTCTCAAGAAGGAGAAAAAGGTCCCCTGTGCATATCAATTCTTCTTGCACTTACACTTTTTCTGTTGCTAATCGTCGATATAATGCCGGCAACATCAGTTGTGGTTCCATTAATCAGTAAATACTTAATATTTACTTTGATAAGTGTCACATTATCTATTGTCTTTACAGTAATTGTACTAAACATACATAATCGAGGCTTGGATGCAATTCACATGCCGACGGTAATACACAGAATATTTCTGGAAGTTATTCCAAGGTGGATTAAAATGGAAAGACCAAAATCTACTGAAGAAGATTTTCACTTGGATAATCTTAGTGATCGTTTTTTACAAGTCACTAATAGAGTCTTCTCAAGAGAAGACAATCCTCTAATAACTTTTGATGAATTCAGAACATCTTCTGGAACAATTGGATTTCAAGATATTCAGATTCAAAAGCTGATTGAAGATTTAGTTTTCATATCTAAGCACCTAAAGAATAAGGATGAATGTGGAACGCTAAGTGATGACTGGAAATTCCTCGCAATGGTTATAGATCGACTCTTATTGTATGCATATATTTTAGTTAGCATTATTGGTACTTGTGCTATTATATTTAATTCCCCAGCAATATACGATCCAAACAGTGAGAAACTGATGCAAGCGAACAATATAAAAATGTTCACCGGTGAATCTGTATCTAACAATGCGGTCTGTCCTGGGGTTGTTTGGATTAATGGCACCGGATCAATCAGTCGACCATCTTATTGGATAGGAAAATAACCCAAGAAATTGTATTATTTATTTTTGAAATAGTTGTCAGCTTAAATTAGTCTAAAATAAGCATTTCTAGAACTTTTGCTTTAGCATTTTTTGATACTCAAATGCATGATTGCTTACAAACCAGAAATACTAAGTTCACCTTGATTCAAATTTCATCATAATTATAGCTAACTAGATTATTTATAACATACAATGAAAACTTTAATTAAAAAAGTAAAATCGATACTTTCTTAATATTTATCATAATGTAGCATCATCCAAGAAAGAACAACCAAAACTCTATCGATGATTTATGTTAATTCTTGGAAAATGCATTTATTAATTTTGACAGAGTAATTACGGCAAGTATTAGTCGCCGAAAAGATTTGACAAAATTAAGTGTAGACGAATCGCCTGCACACAGTTCTGCATAGCCACGAGGTACGCAGAAATATTTAGCGTGGGAAAATCGAAATTGAAATTAGGCGACTGGTACTTGTTTAGCAGCATTTAATCGGTAAATATGTTTTAATAAATTTTGTATAAATAGAAAACCACGAGCTGTGAAGATGATGAATATTAACTTCGTTATATTTTCTTTTGTTATTGCGGTTTGATTATTTATTAAGCTATGCGCAGCTAAACGGTTTTCTGTGTGCAACAATCGTAGTGCTAGCAGTGGAGGAGTAGTTAATGGGTATCGCGCTCGATTGTTGTATTGCAGCTAAGTTATGGATAGGTGTAGGGATTTTCCTCCCGTTTGGCTCGCACTCAATTCATTCCCTAGCATGTAGTAACAAATGCAACAAAGGCGTTTTTGCCATCGTAAGTAAATATTACTATTTACATTAACCGAGTTTTAGATCCAAATTATGACGAATAATGTGACCGATAATGTGACCGATTTTATAGTTATTTTAATAGTAGTTTGTAGCTAGCGTTTGTACATAGTTTTTTAGTAGCTAGCATTGTGTCTTATTTTTAATATGTCAGTAGTTTGTAGTTAATAGTTTGTATCGTAGTTTATTATATGTAGGAAGCTGCTCTATATGATATTAAATGTTTTTACGTAATAGCAGCTAGTGTCTGTCATTGCAAACAACTACTGACAATATACGAATTGAGCTTGAGCACTAAGTCGATTTGTGTTCATAGTTTATTTCACTCATTAGGGGGGAACTAACAAACATAGTTTCATGAGACTGAGCTGAGTTGGACGACCAATGGATGGGATCAGTTACTACGGAAAAGGATGGAGTTGTTGATAGTTCTGGCGAGCCTGTTATGATCTCAGTGACTTGGCGTCGGGCAAGTGCGCCCAGAGATTTCAATCCTCTTCCATTGTTGAAGTATCTAAACAATACTACTTACTAATTGTTATTGGAATATCTGTTAAGGCAGTGTGGAATATACAATTAAAGGAAAGAAGAGGAAACTTAGATAATACTTACCCCGTGATAGCTGGCGCTGATCCCTGGATTGATTCTCTAAGTAGATTATCTAGTTATGAAGTGTTAGTTTCACCTGGGTAGCGATATTACAATAATCATAACCTATGTTGTGTTCGAAGCTGCTTGGGCACAGGTGTTCGGAGATAATTATCATAATAAAGATGTCATATGTTGTTAAATCAATAATTCATTTAATTGTACGAAGTGTTTTATCCAATTTCCAGTAAACACCTAAGGAGCAAATTCAATTCTATTAATACATAATTTTAATTACAGAATCAAATTTATGTGCTGCAAATCTACTTAACATAAAAATGTTTATGATACAAAATACTGCTAAAGCTTATTATCAGCATTTTGTATAGAATATATATGTAAAGTTTAACGGGATATGTAAATAAAAAGTTGGAATAATAAAATTTTCCTATATTGTGTATCTGATTAATTCAAATTCATTTAGCTTTAATAAATTCCTATATATTTAATGAAATTGATTTTCTAGTAATTTTTAATTAATGCTAAATCTGCAAAACCGTTTGAAATTAACAATCTAAGGTTGATATCAATAATGTTATATCAACCGATTTTACAGTTTTTGGAAAATAGCGAATATTATCTAAGTTCTTATTTCATTTATATCGCAATAGGCAGTATTTCGAAGAGCTAAATTAATTTCTGTGTCAAGATAAATGTCGACCACACATTCTTTATGAATATTAATTTCAATATGAAATCTGCTTAACATGTTTTATGCATCTGTAACTTGCAACTGCAGTTGTTAATTTTCACAATGAAATTTGCTTATGAATATAAATATATATATATATATATATATATATATATATGAATTTTTAAGTGCTAAGGTTATATATCCAGGCTTATCACTAGAGCAGAGTTGGATGGGTGCTACAAAGACTTTTTACCATACCAATGTCGACGTTTTCACCACTCTTCATATTTTTAACCTAAAAAGTCGGTTCTGAAAAACTATTTGCGTTATTCTATGACCTACATTACCCCCACCTAAAATGTCCAAAATAATTTTTTGTCAAATGTCATTTAGTAATACTTCTAATGGAAAGCAAACAACTATTATGCTAATACTTAGTAAGACCATGATGCTAAAACTGTAATATTTTTTTCCATTAGAAAGCCAATATTGTGTATGTTCTGCAAGAGTAATTCTTTCAGTATAATTGTAAATCCTGTTGAGTGCACATCAAGTTCAGATCACCAAGATCTTATTGGTATTGTTGAACAGAATTAATTTCACCAATAGAAAAATTACATGATATTGTTTCTTTTAAAATGAAACATAAATTTCAGGTAATTCCATGTGCAAACTGAAATGGACAATTTTTTGGTCGGTTTTTTAACCAATTACTGTTTTGCATTAATTTTGCCCCATGAGTACACACATTAAAAAACCTTGTACCTTACCCGCCGTATCTGCCCGTCCCACGGCGCGTCTGCTGTTAATGGAAGGGCATGTCGTTTCAAAGCTACTTTTTCTTAGAAAACCTCTAAAGCTACCGGGATCACCTCACAAAATTCCAGTTATTTTACATGAGGTTTTGCTATAGGTAATAACATGCTGACAGTTAGACAATAAAAGAATTAACCACAACCCTAATCCTGATACTAATAAAAATCCAAATTCATTAACAACAATCAACAATGGAAAAACATATTCCCAAGGAGTTTCACGTGCCCTGTATACCTTGTTCAACTTATATGATTCCTTGATTTTTATTAAAGCAGGGAAGATTTCATGTCCTATAAGAAAAAATATACATGAATTTTAAAGGGGTATGAATATTGCTTTTTTTTCCACAACCCAGTAAACATAGAACTATCGTAACGACGTCGTTGAACGACCTTATAACGGCACTAAAACGCACTATAAACGCCACTCAAACAATTCAAAGCCTATTAAACGCCAATACACCACAAAAACGACGTCGTTACAACAGTTCTATGTTTACTGGGAAGTTGCAGTAATGCAACTAGAAAACTAGAAAAATAATTAATTGGTTGATTACATAAAATTGAATGAAACAGATGCTTTAATAATCAATTATCTGCTGGATTTTGAAAATATTAACTTCATTAAAAATTCGTTTATCTATGAACTTCTATGTCACTTTTTATTTGTTTTTCAAAAATACCTAACAAAAATATTTGGAATTGTGGGTAAGTCATATTATATTTTGTTTTGTATACTTTTGTAATTAAGAAACTTTGGGTGTTTTTTCTTTTGATTGCTTAAAGCACTGAGATGATTCTAACCGTGTTCTAATTTCTTTCAACGTATATGTATACTTATTTGAACTTTTTCTGAACTTTGTTTGCTTGATTAACTTAGAATGAACCTCTCAAATTCTACTTCCAAATTAAAGACAGATATTAAATGATGTATCTCTAGACAGATATGCGCCAGATGATGCTTCTCAGGTAATAAATTAAGTAATTATATTTACTTTTATATTTTAATCCCATCTACTCACACATTAATGTCTTAATACGAAATGGAGCCAATACCTCTCACTCCAGTGATAGGATTAAATTGAGTTTCACTCATTGAATTCTGTAGTGGAATTCGAAGTTTTAATTACCTCTATCTAGTAATTTTCAAATTTTTCTTTCTATTGAAACCGCAAATTTCCTTTGGTCATTAATTGAGTTTTTCTTTTCACAATTGCTGCTGCGCCAATTCGATATACTGAATCTTCACATGCAGATAAACCTTGAACAGTAGTCTATCATATACAAATCTGAATAAGGTTTTACAAATACTTCCAATTTTTTTTGTATTACCTATAAAGCATGTTTATCAAATACCAATTAATATATGTCATTAATTTACAATGAAATTTAATTCAAATCTTTACCAATGTATAATTTGTATTTAAGTAAAGGAAAATAACTAAATATTTGCTATGAAAACAAACACGATTAAAATTATTATATGTATATTCGCAGAATATGGTATATGCCCAAAAGTAAATTTTGCTTTGATTTTTTTTAATATTCCAAAACTAAGAAAAGGTAATCCCATAAAATGATTCATTCAAAAAATTGTACGATGTAAGCGTTTTCTATTATGCTTGTCAAATGACTGACAAACAATATCAAAACTTTTATAAATAATTTATTACATTTGCTTATAGTTGTGTGCGTTATAATTGATCTTTATGAAATATTTTACCTCTTAATAAAGTTTAGAAGTAATATGAACATCAGAATTGACACAATGCGTTGTTCAGATACTTCACCCTCTTGAATACAGTGCTATACATTAATGCATGTTTTTGAAATGTATTTTGTGAGTAGTTTAGAATTAGCATGATTTTGGAAATGTGTACTTAAGAAAACCATCTAGAACCAGACGACATTTTGAATGATTAACCGCGCAAAAAACTTTTTTCCACTTAACAATTAAATAAAGACTCAATCAGTATATGTCACCCTATTAAAAAATTGATTCCACGTTCAAACGAATGCAGGAGTGATGTGTAGACCTCAGCTAAAACTTTAGTTAAGTCAATTTAAGTACATAATTTCAATAATTTTACAAATTTATAAATTTAATTAAATGTCGCTTGCAAGGGATTTCAAATGAGTTTTTGATGTTTTTTAGAGTTTGCCAACTGGAATTGTACTGCAATTCTTAAAATTCACAGAATGAAAGCTGTCCTATTCAATAAATCATTTGATGAAGTGCTTAATTGTGCATAAAATAAGTAAAAACAGTTCTCCTAAATCATTCTTCTAAGTCATTATTTAATGTTTGCTTAATAGAATTCTGTTGAAACTAAGCTTTGACAGATATGTAAATTCAACTATAAAAGCTCTTGCGAGTTCTGGATGGTCAGAACTCCATGGTGTTTACTCAGAAAAAAAATCTTAGCCCATTTTGTAATTTGATAATAATTATTGGAAAGATTTACTTCATACATTTGTACATGGGCAAAAAATACTGATCGCTTTGTAGTAGTTTTAAAAATATTTCAAAAATCGAGTTTTGAGAAGAAATCATGATTTAGAAAAACTGAATAAATTGCATTTGTTGTAATTGACAAACAAATTGCAAAAATATTTTGTTCATGTATAAAAAATTAGATTGAAATTAGCCAATGTGAAATTTTAATTAGGTTATTGTGGGTGTTCACACAATTTGTAACATTTAATTAAGTTACACCTTTGATAATGGCCCATAATGCAAGGCTGTTTGACCATCCGAAATAAAAGGTTCAATGGAAATCAGTATACAGACATTGGTCGAACCATTGCAGACAATAATTGAGCAAATTTAAATATATAATAGATTCCATTTCTCAAGTTCATTAAAGCTGAATTCCCCTCATTGCGTATTCCACAGAAGTTTAAACAAAGTCTGTTTACACCATGCTGGATACAAAACTATGAACTTCTTCAGACAAACTAAGCATGTATATAATTAGAATTGGTGTTATTTGTATTTAAGGTGTTTGATTAAATATTCTGTGAACGTGTTATTAGCAATCAAACTGCGCCGTGAACAAATTTTAATATAACACACGCTGGGAAATAAATCTGATTGACGGTGTAACGTAAATTTCTGCCTTCACCTGAATGGTATGTTAATGTTTCTAATTCGATTATTTTAATAGGGCCAGGCTTTTTATATACAAGCCAATAACATTACTTATGCTGTAAATATAGTTTGCTTACTTATATCTACATACACATTTCTCTTGCAAATAACATCATATAATCACATCTGTAGTTAGGAATAAATGTTCATACCAAATGAAAAATACCAATTCATTTCAGCTTTGGTTATATCTATTTTGGAATGGAATCTATATATATGTGATAATAACCTATTGCTTAATTTATTTCTATCTGAAAAAGAAAAATCTGTTATATTCAATGTACTTGAAACACTCTAACATGCTATACAGACAGGTTTATCAAT
Source organism: Hofstenia miamia (assembly GCA_900660155.1). Lineage (NCBI taxonomy): Eukaryota > Metazoa > Xenacoelomorpha > Acoela > Hofsteniidae > Hofstenia > Hofstenia miamia. The sequence continues at coordinate 1,376,928 of CABFPE010000014.1, forward strand.
AGGAGTGAATGGTATTTGAGAATAAGTATAAGATTTTGGGGAAAAAATGTTACAATTTTTCACTTTACTTTTTAGGGTAGCATTGAAAATATAAAGCATAGAACTACTTTTATATTGAGAAAAAGAGCAGCGTATAACTTGTTTTTGTAGTTGAAAATAGATATATTAGCTAAAAAAAATTTAGAAGCCCGCAAATATATATATTTACTTAAGTTTTTGTCGCTTTGCAGTTCAGTCCTAAAAATTTAAGTTTGTAGACTTTAAAGACTGAAATCTTTATGCAAATGAATAATAAAATTTGAGAAACTTTCAGTAAAATAATAATAACAGTTATAATAATAATAGTGGTGATAGATAAAAAGAGTGGGAAATCTAAAATATTGTTAGGGTATTTTTTACGATTTAAATGCATTATATAGCTCCGTTATCAATAAAAATGACATTTAATGTTAATGTCTTAATGAAGCGATGGTGTTTTTTAATATTTCTATTGTAAGTTCTTTGCTTAGAATTTTTAGATATATTTGGTCATGCCTTTTACCAATTATACACGTAGTAAGGATTAATACAAGCTTAACAAATATATGGAAAGTTCTTCATTTTATTAATTATGTTATCCATTTGATATATTACATTATTACATGTATATTGTAATTACAAAAAATTGTGTCTTATTTAAAACAGTTAGTTATATATCACATTAATTAGTCAGTGATATTACTGGTTAAAAGCAACTTTTTCTAACCCCCAACATACTACACATATCCTTATCATTTTAGCTATGTATCTAAATTGTGATGAATATTTGATTGTGACATTTATGAACATCATTTTACTTTTTGAGATTTCACATGAAATTTAGCCAAAATTGGCGAATATGTTTAAAAAGTTTCCAAGCAAATATATCGGGACTTCCTTGATTAGCAAACGATTCTAATAAGATATGAATAAGGAAATTAGGGATGTCTTGTTTGCCAGTATTTAAGGTGATGTCTTAGACTCAGAATTCGACTTTTCAATTTTGGCGATCCAGCTTGATCAAGCGAGATGTCTGCAAAGTAGTCAAATTTCAGAAATTTTCTAAATAATTTATAGTTATATATTCTATATGCATGTTTAATGCGCATAAATACATGAGTTATTTATAAATCAAGTTATTGTAATCGAATGTATATTTGTAAACATTTTTTAACTGTCAAATAAATTGAATGTTCTTTAATTATGAGCTTCTTATAATTTGAACCTAAAGTGTCAAATAGTACAAAAGAATCTGCAAAAAAATATACTAAATACCAACAATTCTCTTCACTACAAAGTAAAGTAACATTTTTTTGCATTTCCTACATTTAAAAATGCATTAATGAGGGTACTTTTTCATATAATTAACAAAGCAGTTCAAATAGAAACGTAATAGAATGCTGATTACTCTTTTCAGTTGAAAATTTAATGAAAAATGTTTATACAATTTTTTTGAAGGATCAAGGAAAGTTCTTAGATTCTTCAGGATTGAATTTGTCAACTCAAATTGCGTGTTTAAAAACCTATAGCAAAATCTAATTGGGTGTAAATTTTTAAAGATTTTCACCACACATAAAAAAATTGAGAAATGAGTGATATGGAAATAACATTATGCATCTACAAACTTCTATATCTTAATTTGGAAAATTGTTTATTTAAATTGTTTAATGTTCTATAAATTATCAACTAAGTAATAGACTGTGGGAAAAATTGAAAAATGGGAAAATCCAAGGTGCTTGATAAAGTGAACATATTTTAGTTTTTAGAAGCAGGTACAGTCACATAATGCTTACAATTCTTCTTCTCGTTTGCCTCACACAAACAATATCCAAAGAGTTCACGATTGCAAATAAAGAAGCGGAATTATTCAAGAAGTTGTTCAACACAGAGCGGTATCACACACGCATACGACCAATAGCTGATTCTAATCAAACAATATGCGTTGAAATAGATCTCAAAATTAATCAATTGCAACAGATTGTTGAAAAGGATCAAGTAATGCATATCCAAGTTAACCTAGGAATGGTATTTGCATTTCTATTTTTTCAATAATAATCATATTAGAAAATGTAAATTTGCTTCAGTAATCATATTAAGACCTCTGTATATTATACTGAATTATTTAGAAGTGGAATGATATCAATTTGAAATGGGATTTGAATAAATATGATGGAATTGAACAAATTCCAGTACAGGCTGAATGGATTTGGCTTCCGGATATTACATTGTACAACAATGCAGACGGCAATTATCAGATAACAGACATGACCAAGGCATGGGTAAGACACAATGGAGATGTCAGTTGGAATCCTCCAGCTATTTATAAAAGCAGCTGTCGTATAGATGTCACCTATTTTCCTTTCGACCAACAGATATGTGATTTAAAATTCGGTAGTTCTTGCAATAAAAATAGAACTTATAAATATCAGCAGTGTAAATGTATAAATTTTATACATAATATCAATTAGCCAGTAAATTTCAAAGAAAGATGTTTGCAATATGAAATTCATTGTTCACTAAATAATTTTTTACAAAAGTAAGTTGTACACGGTCAGCCTGCATCCATTATATTCGAATTTTAATGATTGGAAGTTCTACATAATTCCACGCTGTCCTATCAATATTTTTAAGAATTCCTTGGTTTTGGAACATTGAACGTCCTTTGCTCAGCTAACGGTAATTGGGCTTAAATTTTGTAACTATTTACAGGAATAAAACCCCTAATTCATATTATTATTATCGTAATCAAAAAATTATAAGACTCTGAGATAGAGGTTTAAAGGCTCTGTGCATTTGTCCATAGCATACGGCCTCGATATGCATATATATATATATATATATATATATATATAA
>CABFPE010000014.1:1379926-1390045 GCA_900660155.1 Hofstenia miamia
TATATATATATATATATATATATATATATGAAAAAATAGTTGTCTTATTATTTCTGATTCAACTATACTAAATGCAAATATAAGTAGATATGTGAAAGCATTAAATCCTATTAGCATTTTCAATTACTAGAGTACTCTTTAAAGACACGAACTATTAACTAAATGTGCAGGAAGCAAATAATAATTTCTAAATGCTGCAAAAGCAAAACAATGTTTCATGTACAATTGCCATATAATTTGGCTTCAGGCCACTTAAAACATAATACTAAAACTATTGAGTAGTGGAACGGGCATGATAGCATGGCTTACTCAGTTCAAGATCATTTTTAATATTCATTTACTACATAATAGAAGTGTTATATAAATTATCACTATTGGTATTTTAAAGTATGTAATGGGTCAATTTATGACCAAAGAATTAAGTTTTTTAATTGTTTACCTGACAATTTTATATATTTAAGGTCCATGGACACATCATACTGCACTTATGGATCTCACTGCTAAGCCAAGTGCAGATATAACAAATTTCAAGAGAAATGGAGAGTGGGATCTGATTGAGACAATTGCACAGAAGCACATCATTATATACCAAGATTGCTGTGGTTCAGTTGCATATGGCGACATCACTTACTACATAATTCTGCAAAGAAAACCATTGTTCTTCACAATGAACATCATTGTACCATGTGTAGTGATAAACTTTCTTACAATCCTAGCATTTTATGTGCCTAATGATGAAGGAGAAAAAATTACACTTTGTATTTGTGTACTTTTGGCACTCACTCTGTTTCTACTCTTAATTGCAGACATCATGCCTGCTACATCTTTAGTGGTGCCTCTAATTGGGAAATACATTCTATTGACACTATTTTTAGTGACATTTTCTATCATAATTACTGTTTTCATTTTAAATGTACACAATAGAGGTCCCAACACGAATCACATGCCAGAAGTAGTAAAGAAAATATTTATTGAGACTCTTCCAAAATATCTCCTAATGCAACGTCCAATAAGTGAGACTGATGAAGGAAATCAATGGGAAAAAGTTCCAGTTGAAGGTGATTTCAATCGAGTTCATCCAAGGAATCTCAATCCACTAATTCACATTGAAGAATTCCGCCAAGGTTTGCGTTATTGAATTTTAAAAGTTTTTGAACAAGCAATATTTATTAATATTTAAATGTATGTAATAAACGGATTCATTTAAAATGTATTTGCGAAAAATTGAATATTAAACCAGAAATAGGTGTTATGCAATTTAGTGTCACACATAAGATGGATTGGAGAATTGTTGAAACGACATTACTATTTTTTATTTATTGAAGCAAAATGTAGAATGACATCAGACGCTGATGTATCAGTGCGAAATCAATTACTACCGCCTTAGTGGTATACTTCCAGGGGTTACGGTCAGGCCGCTGATCGTAGATTCATCCGCTAATCAGTTTGTCGATTGGTTGAGTAACCCCGATTACGAATATAGATTTAAAATTGTACATCTACTAAGATATTGTGAACGTGTCGACTGCATTTTTCATGAACAGACATTTTCAAATGAACAGTATTTTATCTATAAATTTGTTTGGCATTTAACAAAATCCCTTTAGGTTCTATAATTGAAAATAAGAAAGAAGCACAAATACAAAGATTGGTGGATGGAGTCATTTATATTGCCCAGCATCTTAAAAACGCTGATGACTTAGGCAGTGCAAAAGATGATTGGAAATTTATAGCTTTAGTGATTGACCGCATATTCTTGATCGCATACATTACAATGTGTATTTCTGGAACACTTATTATAATTTTTAATTCCCCAGCCTTGTACGATCCGCACAGTGAAAAACTTGTAGCAGAGCATAGAAAGGCTTACATGAACACAGGATCGTCAGTTGCCGACAATTCAAAGTGTCCGGGAATCACCTTCTCATTAATCAATGGAATGCTGATTGGTAAGGTTAAGAGACCTGATTATTGGAAGGGTCCTTAATAATGAATTATAAAATGTTCAATCTTTTAGAAGTTGCTAATAAAGAAAATGAAGACATAATTTAAAGTCCGTGATTAAAATTGGCAGTGCACTTACTAACAATTATCATAGAGAGAATATTTTGTAGGAACACAGTAGGTACGACAGCAATTGATTTTACTTATTTATATTCAGTTAACTCGTTCTCACAATAGAATGTTAAGGATCCTATAAATAAATGTCATTATAAATCAATTTTCTGTTGCTATATTGAGTTAGCTAATTGCTATTTTGCTTCAATATTTTAAAAGTGCATTGGTAACTTGTTTGTTTAACATCGTTGACTTAATATTATTGTGATTTTCTTATTATCTCTATATATTATATATTCTTTCAAAATTTTTGTATAGTAGTAATATAAAAATAATACTAAGAAATAATACTGTTTTTGAGTAACTTAATTTCAACCTCATGAAAGCTAAAGGATGTCAAGAAAGAGTATAGCTATTTAAGAAGGATAGAGAAGCACATAACACATCATGAAGAGAAGAAGGCAAGGCTGAGGAAGGAGTGCGAGATAAATGGAGATCAGGGATAGATTGTAAATATTATGACAACCAGGTGGTATAGTGTTGAGGAAGCATTAGAAGCCGAAGAATTAAGATTGAAGGAATCTAAGAGATAATTGCTGGGAGTTACTATGGAACAGAAAAATTTGCACAGATGATGGGGAAAGGACGACATACTCTTAGAGGATACATGTGTAGGTAGACAATCAAGCTATAAACAGAAGACAATGCATGAAGAATACTGAATGAAAACAGAAAACTGTAACAGGAAAGAAAGCAAGGAGACTAACTGAAGTTAGGATTTAAGAGAGAAACAGAAGCACTGATATAAGTTCACCAAGGAAACAAGCATTTGACTCAAACTTGGAGAAGAGTGATGTAACAAGAGAACTAGTGACTGAAAATTTCATGTTATGTAAGAAATTGGAAATTGTAGGCCATCTAATAGTAGAATTTGAGAATTTGGCAAAAGAGAAATGATAATACTTTGGTGTTTGTGCATGCAGCATTGGCTAAAATAAGGGGACAAGCGGAATAACCATAAGTATCAGGAAAATAATTGTTTTAGATAAAGAAGAAAGATTGCAGCAGTGATGTACAAAACAAGATAGTAAAAATCAAAAAAGAAAAATTAAATTGACACATATTTGGAGAAAATCCAATTAATCCCAGTAGTGATTGGAACAATAAGAGATTAACCAAGAAGATTAAGCAGTTCTTGCTAGTGCAGAGGCAATGTTAGTAAGAACCGCTAGAGCCTTAAGAAAATAACTCATACTCTCTGGAAAACGGTGAATTTCGCTGAAAATCTGACGAACGTCAATTTGTGAGAATGAAAGAAAATGTAATAAAGTAGCTATTTTTCTAAGCTAATTGAAACCCTGTTTTAGGCTTAATTTACATGAGTTAATAATAGAATGCTCAATCTTTTGTCAAGAAATGAAATATAGTAGAACTAAAGGAAGTCATTTGATGTGCTTCATTAAGGAAGCTATTCTGTCAGCACTCTACTAGCTTATCCAGATTGCTTACATTGTGAAGTTGCAAGCTCGATGCCTTTGTAACCTCTGTAAGACAAGATCTTCGGGCAATCACACTGGTAGTTAACATAACTTAAATCAAATGCAAATCAACATTGAAAAATCCACATTTCAACATTTTTGAAATTGTGGGAATCATGCAATAGCACATTTAAAAATTTAAAGAAACAATGAATCAAAGACAAACTTGGCTTACGAGTAGACTATGTCAACAAAAAATTCATCCATTACAAATTGAGGAGCAAGTTCAATCAAACTTTTTTGAAGACATACCGGTACAATTTTACTAAACTTTAACAAATTTCAAAACCGAATGTGCATCTTAAAAATATATAACGAGAATTAATAACAGCAAACCCTATACTTTTCACGTTCTTTATTATAAATGTTCAGATACAGACATATTGATATTAAATTCCTAAGCCCTTTCCCTGAACTCAAATTGCTGCTAGTGCTAAGTCATAATTATTGAATACTGCCAGTAGACTGAGGCGATATATATCAATATACTGTAGTAATACATATGATGGTTAATCAATTTTCTAGGTTTTGAATAATTCAGCCATATTTCGCATTTGCAAAAATTACAATTGAGAGCCAATCAAACGAGTTGCAATAATATACTTTTAGTTACACTATAATTAATGTTATCCAAAATATATTTTATTGTGTATATTTCGTTGATGGAACCCAGTTAAATAAGCTGTAAAGAGAAATCAAAAAATCTTATTTATGTTCATTATTCAATCAGCGAATAATTAAACACAAAAAATAGTAATTAATTTATTTGTAGTTAATCTTTAGACTTTCTAAGTATGAAGCTAGAGATTGTAATTGATACAAGAGCTTGTGCGGTTAAAACTGAACTTTTAGGTCCATTTAAGTATTCAACAATAGTTGTTGTAAATTAATTTATGCAAACACTTATGTATAATTATGTCATTTTAAACTATGAGCACTTATTGATGCATTACAAACACTCATGGGCTACAATCAGAATACAATATTTCGACAAACAAAATAAATAGTTTAAAATAAATTTATTTTGCATAAATCTAAATTGCGACATTATATAGTTTGCGGGTAATTTTAATGCAAGGGTCAAAGCCTTTCGATATGCTAACGAAGTATTAATAATAATAATAAATTTTATTTCCTGTAGAACAACAGTAAAAAAGAAAACAAAATAAGAAAGCCTAGATGTACAAAATGCTTGATAAATACCAGAGATCTACTAGGCAAAAATAGAAGAATGGGGAGACGAGGGCTTCAAAGCCTGCTGGTTGATACGCAAAAGAGTTGTACCGTTTGGATGTTCGAGACGGCATTGTTATGTGGGCATTGCGCAGATAGTATTTTTGATGACAAATCTTGAAAATATTTCTAAAGAGGATGAGTAATATCAGCATTAATACGAGGGATCAGGTTCTGCATAGAATTTCTGATCATCCAGGCAATTCCAGTCTGCACAAAAGTGAAATTTTAAAATGAAGAGGGTTAGGAAACGTGAAAATCACGCATTTGATGCTTTACAATAAACTATGAGAGTTACTCCTATATCAACTATATGAACTGGAGTAAAAATATAAGCGCTAAAATTTTATCGGAATATCAAATTTTGTTCCATTCAGACTATCCTACAATATGACACAAACGTACAGTGAAAGATTAAAGAACCATAATGACACGATAAAATTGAGACTAGTTGGAAACTGACATAAAATCTATCGATAATTATCAAGTTCTGAATTTTTATTGAAAGCATATAGTTATGTACAGTGTATTTTAGACAGAAGAAATTCATATTAATGCAGTAATCGGGGAAATAGCTTGCCGCTTATACGCCAACATCGTTAAATTTGTTTGTAAAATGGAAACAAGCTTTCAAAACGAAATTGAAGTTCAACCGTTGGAGAACTTGATCGAAAACTTGTCATCAAAAGATCCACAATGCCCACCTTCATCCCACGAAAGAATGCAGAGAAGACTACAAATAACAATGAGACTATTAGAGATTCATGGATTTTCGAAACTTCATTTTCAAAAGCTGTATGAATTGGCAGACAACTACTGTCAGTATACAGAACGCTATTATGCTCGATTCAGCTCTAAAGCTTTGCATGAAATGTTGCTGATAAGTGCACATATAGGCAACTGTCCAGATATGTGTGATATGAAGATTTATGCTGAAACTTTAAGAGCAAGTGCATATTTAGTCGCTTAGATTTGCACATTGTTATAAGGGATAACAATTGTAGTTATTAAAATAAACTTTGAAGTATCAACATAAAATACTAATATCTCAATTACATTTACGATTAGATCTTGTGTGTAGTTTGAACGTTTTAAGCAAGAGTTTCACATGAAATTCTTCTACATGTTTTAATAATTTTGCTGATGGGAATATCCAAGGCCTTCTGCAATCATGGCTTGACGATTTACAGCACAAAATACAAACGTGAGGTAGCAAATATATTTCCTTTAGAACGTTTGGGCTAGCTTGTTGTCAATTGTTAATGCAAGAACATTACAAATTTCCTTAATTTCTGACTTGAAAATGTAAATTTAGATAAATTAATATCAGTAGAGACATCTATCACCACTGGGGTTAGGCTTCATGAGCCATCTCAAAATAATTTGTGTGATTAGAGGAGAGGGGTCGGCACTTTTTGGGTGATCCAACATAATTTCAATTGTCAAGCTCAATTACTCAGCATTCACTATTCGATTGTTTGCTTAATGCAGAAATCAGAAAAGTCGCAATAGCAAGGGGTACTAAAGGGAAAAATGTTTCACCTAAAACAAAAAATTTGTTGTCCTTTTTAGTGATATTAATGAAATTATTAGCACAATTAAATACGAAAGAGCTTTTGTGCCTCGTTCACTAATAACGCCATCAAACGGTATTTACATTCCCATCAATGAAATGAGAAAAAAACGTGAATGGGACGTAGTTTATGGGACGAAAACAAAGTTTTAACTTTTCTCAAATTATACGAGGGTTTACAAAATATTACGGACCGCAACGTTCCTACTAGTTTTGCTTTCTTGCATTGTCAATACTTAGAAAATAAAATGAATAAATGATATCTGTCTATGATCATATGTTGCTAACCTTTTTTAAGTACTTAATCATCTGGACGTTGTATATGCCCTAGTATTGCCACATTGCTCGAACTTAGTTAACCATCAGATTGCATTTGGGAGTTGAAATTTCAGTTTCCTCCAAAGAAAAACTTGTTAGATATAAATGTCTTACTAAGGTACAACGCCTTGAATCATTGAATCATTGCAGTAAAGACGGATAATGTAGTGGAGTAAAGGAAGCAAAGAAATAAGCTGCAGACTGACTATTCACAGACATCAATTTTTTTCTATTTTGGAAAATTGTCAACAATGTGTCTCGGGTTGTTGCTTGTTATGCCACAGTGGCCAGTAGGATTTTCAAGCGCTATGAGTAACTGTTACAACTAATAAGGTATTGAGGCAAATTTTACTTTATTAGCCCCACTGCGAATATTTTAATGAAACCACAGCACTGGCATAAATTTCATTATATTAATGGAAAGAACAGTGTTGGAGCCATTACTCTTCTCAATGATGGCCAATATCACAATTGTTATCTAATTAGTAATGTCATCTTAGTTTCTGACAATAATAAACCTTCCAATATAAATTAGATGTCAATTTAGTTGTTTCGCTTCATGAGGTGCATTATGCAATGCGACCTTTGCGGACGACTACAAGTTTACATGATGGTTTACCCTCATAGGTCATACAGCAGAATACATATAACCGTGGTGCGATTTTCCAGCGTGAGGGGTTACCTCACTTTACTGTCTGTTGAATTTTAACTGAAATAAATTTTTCACTAAGGAGAATAACACATTTTTACGTACTTTAGTGTTTTCTTTACATATTTAGCAGCATTTGTAATAACGTCGGGTATAGGATTGTTATCTTAATGTCATTGTACAGTAGTGTGCAAAGATTCTCGGACACCTAACTGAACAAATTCTTTTTGCAGTGATGAACACTATCTTTGATTTTTTGCGCTTGGGTTAATTTTAGCATTGTGAATTCAAATTTCTCCTCAATTTTTATATATGCAATTTAATTTTTATCCTATGACCCTGTAAAGGGCCACCTTAAAACTATGCTAGTAAATATGCATAGTATGAAAAATATAACACAAAAATCGTATTCAGCATGAAAAACGTAGTATTTTCACAATTTTTTGCAAGAATTTATTCAGAAGATTCTAAAATATTGGTAATCAAATCTTGTGCAAATCTCATTACAATGTACAAATTTGCATCTCAATTAGCAATGTAATGGGATTTGTACAACATTTAACCCTAACCCCAACTCCAGCCCCTCAAATTTAGTTTGTTTTATGAAGTTTTTATGTGAAATAGCAATTTCAAAAATTTACTGAAATTTCAGGGATTTCTTGAAATTCCTAATTACACAATCTTACTGTAACATATAAACATCATGGACATGCTGTACAAGGAAAAACTAAATCACCCTAAAAAAGTACCCTTACGTTTCATTCGTTAGAAACAACTGAATTGTACTCTCAATTTTGCAATAGTGAAAATGCACTTGAAGCTAAAAAAAAATCCAAATTAGTAATATCTAGAATTGATTTTTACAAAATTAAACAAAAACATGTGGAAATCTTATACTTGAAGTCGTAATGGCCCAAAGGATATCTCACACTTACCTGAGTTAATAAATATTTAACAACATACTAACTTCCAGTTCTTACACTCTTATCTACACTAAAAGTAACACTAACAATTTATAACAGAATAGGTAAATTCTTGATTTCGTATATTATTTAAACACCTGCTGTTGTATGTGACAACTTTAAACAACGTTTCAATAAAGTACTAACGAAATATGGATGGCAAAGCAATCCCTCTTGCAATAAGAAAAAGGTAATTTAAAAAATATTCATCATTATATTTTAATATTAAAAAACTGAATAATTTAAAAGAACAATAAAAAACATAGAAAATTTTAAATGAGAAGAACAAACTTCAATCAATACTAAATTCAAAACATTTGTCACCGGCCAACAACTGTAATGACATGTTGACTGCGCTTAGTGAATTTGCTCCGTTTTCTGCGTTCGGAAAGTTTTTCTGTGGCGTCATCAAACCATGTCACTTGATTCTTTTCTTCAATTTGTTGTTGAATAAATCTAATTGCACTAAGATTGAAACCTATGCTATCCTAAAATACATATGATAAATATGACAGAAATCAAAATAAAATGATTATATATATATAACACAACTGAAAAAAATTCATGTCAGATTTGCATTTATCCAGACAGTACAAGTATTTATAATTGTTAACCCTATTTGTCATGGGGGAGCTTTTGTTGAGAAATTTTTGACTTTTTTTGAAGATAAGATTTTTATAAAAAGTTCTTTTTTAAAAGCATTAACAGGAATATCTTTATGTGAAAATAATGAATTATCTGATAATAAAAACTAACCTTGCTTATATTTTATTTTTATTTCGGAAAAAATTTTGGTCTGCAAATTTTTTTGTATTTTACAGATCCGAATTTCGGGTTTTCAAAAATATTTATTATGTTAGCCCAGATTTTTTTTTCAACTGGTTTAGATATGCTGACATTTGTTTTGATATCAGATTTTCCTGATTATTTACAGTGTAATATTCATCGACAGTGCGCGAATTAAAGTTTGCATAATTGAAAAAAAGATGAAAATTAATGAAAATTAAATTTCTATTGAAAACTGAAGATTTTCTTCGAGTTTCTATGATTCTAACATTATGTACAGGCATAAACGTTATACCTACAACTAAAACTTCTGTACTTGCATTACTGTTTGTTGCGATAGAGACTTGGAATGCTGTTATTGCAAAGAAAGCAAGCAGTTCGAGCTCAAACATTTTAGAAATTGTTGGAATTTACTCACTTTATAAACTAAGTATTGGAAGTCAGCTGCTATTGGGTAGCATCGTATTCAATGAAATTTCATATGCGATCCTTTTATTACAATTGGATTTAATATTGCGCAATGCACGCAAATTCAAATTCAGTTTTGCAACAGAATTTGTTACATTAGTACGTAATAATGGAAGCGCACAACAATATTCACTTACAAATTGTGACTCTGCATCGTTTCACTAATAAAACTCAGACTGAAATAGCTAATGATTTAAACACTACTCAATCAACTGTGAGCAGAGCTATAAAGAAATATGAAGAAACTGGGGATGCTAAAACGGACTACAAGAACTGCGGACGGAAACCTTTGTTCAGTGATAGGGACCATCGGCAAATGAGATTATTAGTTGAACGAAATCCAAGATCAACTGCAGCAGAATTGAAAGATGACATGGGCGCTGTTGGACCGAAGGGTGATTGCTGCTTACGTACATTTCAAAAAGCCCTTAAATCTGCTGGTATTAAGACCATAAAAGCTTCTAGAAGACCTCATTTAACTCCACATCAAATTGCAATGCGATATCAATGGGCCAAAGATCACAGGGATTGGAT